>JH431957.1:136736-163263 GCA_000239455.1 Strigamia maritima | reverse complement strand
AAAAAATAGAAATGACAATTTTATGATCACGAAATTATAAATCAAAAAAAATTTAATTCTAAATTTTCTTTTTTTTAATTTTATTTTAATTTTTTTTTTTTTTTTAGTTGACTTTCACTCGCGGTTGGCTGGTATCAGACATCAACAGCAAACGAGTAATTCGACCTTACGAAGAAAGCGGTTACTTCACCATAGCTAATGACGACATGCTCGGCTTAGAATTATATTACTGGCTAGCACCCAAAGAATATTTAGGCAACAAAGTAAAAAAAAACTAAAAAAATAATACTAATCGAAAACTAATAAAATAAATCTTCTAGTTAACAGCATTTGGAACCAAACTAAGTTTCTCAGTGAGTTGGGTCAAAGCGCGCGGTGACTCCGCTGGCCGCCACACGCATGGCCCAGATATCATTATAGAGGTGTGTAATCCGTAAAATCCTTTTATTAGAATTTCCAAATTTCACAGTCTTAAACCACATGTTTAAATTCCACTTTTGGTTATTGCAATTCCAGTGTAATCACTATAATTTGTTTACAGTTGGTGAAATAGAAAAAAAAAAATAAATTAAAATTGCATTGAGGTGTCGTTAGCATTGTAAAAAGTTACATTTTCAAATTTATTTGCTGACCTTTTATGTTTTTGGTGTAATTTTTTTTTTTAGTAAATTAGGAATGAATTACACACTTTGAGTTGAGAATTACAACTTTGGTGGTGTAAAAAAAAGGATTTTTTTTTTTGAGGAAAAAATTCTTTTTTTTTTAAAAAAAACAACTAATTGTTCAGTTAGAGTTGTAAATTAATGGAAGGGAAAAAATGAGATGAAATATTCTTTGATTCTGTTCTACTGGGGTGAGGGGAGGTAGAAGAGGGGTTAATTTATAAGGTATGTCTTACCTGACAATTTATTGGCCTGTGTTTGGCTGTGGTAATAAATTGAGTTGGGAACATTTGTGTTTTTTTTTGTTTTTTTTTAATTAATTCATCAGAAATGGAAAAATCAAGAAAAAAAAATTGATTATGAATCTGGATATGGATAAGTAAAAGATGGTTTAATTGTCTTTAATATGTTTAGGCGATGAGTTTGGTGAAATGAACTGGAAATAAATTTTTTTTCCAGTTTAGTTTTGTAAAATTTGCGACTACAGTATTTACCAAAAAATCTCACTAATTTTATGAAAATTATCAAATTAACCCACTCCTGTCTCAATTCATGAATAATTTGTCAAAATTCATGCAAAAAAAATTCGGATATCGAATTTATCAAGACATTGTAAAAAAATATCATTTGAATCGAAATTTATCTATTGAAACAAGTATTTAAGCTTTTACTCTTATGATACTGCTGGTTTTATACCCCAAAGTTACGAAAATAACTGTTCAAACATAAAAGTCTCGTCGCCATTACACAGAACAACGATCAACCCTAAAAATTAAGTCGAATTGTCGACAGATGGCCGCATACTTTACGGATTCTTTCACCAAAATTAATTACAGCCATTTATTTATTTATTTATTTATTTATTATTTATTTTTTATTTTTCAGTTTTTATTTACAAATAAATTTAAAAATTTTGTCAAATTAATATTTTTAGGGTTCCGGAAAACTGATTGCCAGTAACGCTAAAACTCACTCAACGTCATACACAAGCGAAAACACTACAAAAGAAGTTTTTCTAATGGAGCACGAATGGTATCATCTGACACCAGAAGGCATATCGAAGTTAAAATGGGGCAAAAAGGGGTGGATTGGCAATGGAGTATCACACGATGATTTTATGAAAATCCTCTACAATATTGACAGGATGCTCATCAGAGCTAAATACCACACGGATCAAATCGAAGGATCGTGAGTAAATTAATTAAAATCATTTTAACATGATCATAACCGTAAAATATTTCCATAACTTCAGATTGATGTCAGTTTTCATGGAAGTCGGATCCACAAATTCAATCGGAATTCGGAAATTGAAAAGTATCGAAACTTGCCGATGTCCGCTCGGATATTCCGGACTTTCATGCGACGTACGTATAATTTAATTATAATTATTTTTTAAATTTAAAAAAAATTAATTTTTTTTTTAAATTTTAATATTATTTAGAAATGTTTACCTGGTTATAGACGTGTTAACAACACAATTTTCGGCGGAGAATGCCGTAAATGCGACTGTAATAATCACGCAACATCGTGTGATTCCTTCACCGGCGAATGTCACGTAAATCAGTTAATTCCATCTTATTAATTACAATAATATTTTGGTTTTTTAATTTCTAGACATGTCAGCACAACACCGTTGGCAGACATTGCGAGTTTTGTCTGACTGGGTTTTACGGAAATCCAAAAATAGGAACTCCGTTGGATTGTCAGCGATGCGCTTGTCCATTAGAAGACCCACGAAATAATTTCAGCCCGACTTGTATTCTTAAAAATCATAAGTCGCCATTGGAGTATGTTTGCGATTGCTGTCCGGAAGGATATGCAGGCGATAAATGCGAATAGTAAAAATTTTAGAAGAAAAATTGAAGAAGTTTAATTGTCAATAATTTTTTTTGTGTTTTGTTTTGTTTTTTTAGTTGTGCAGATAATTATTTTGGTGATCCATTAGTGCCTGGCAATTTCTGTCAGTCTTGTGATTGTAATGCCAATATTGATCCACTTGTGAAAGGAAGTTGCGATCGTTTTAGTGGACAGTGTTTGAAATGTCTTGGGAATACCACAGGATGGCGATGTGAAGAATGCAAAGAGGGATTTTATGGCAATGCATTAGTTCCGGATTGTCAAAGTAAGGGTTGGAAAATCGGTGGTGATAAAAGGGTGTGGCGTCTGAGGCAGGTGTTTAAGAACAATGTAAAAAAAATATGTTTGGTCTACAAATGGAATTTGCGCACTGTATGAAGGACTGTTTTTAAATGCATTTTTTGTGTTAAATATCGCATTTGCAACTGCACAAAAATCCGTTTATAGGTACAAATGGCATTATTTTATATTATTTTTATGATCTAAGAAATGATTTCTGTGCGAAAAATGCATTATTTTGATATATAATGCATTTTCAACTGCACAAAAATGCATCTACAGGTAAAAAAGGCTTTTTTTAATATTATTTTTGTACTGCGGCGTCATAATTTTGAATAATTGTCTTCGGCGCTTACAACCCTCGTCCCACTTTCTATATCCAAATCATCAAAAACTTAAAATTTCAAATTATTTCAGAGTGCGAATGCAATTTACAAGGTTCTGTGCATGCAAGCTGTGACAAAATAAGCGGTCAATGTCAGTGCAAACATAACTACGTGGGGCGAAATTGTGACCTCTGTGCGGTAAGTTAGTTTTGAATTTCAAGATGAACATATTCATTTTTGCTTTTAAGGATGGTTTTGGAGGCCTCGCCCAATCTTGTCTGCCGTGCAACTGCAACGACATTGGGTCTTCAACGCTGCGATGCGACTCGACATCCGGCCAATGCGAGTGTAAAATCGGAGTATTCGGTGCCAAATGCAATTCCTGCCTCGAAGAATACTATGGATTTTCTGCAGCTGGGTGCACTAGTACGTAAACATTTCAAATGAAGTATTTCAACGCTGTTTAAGGACCCATTTAATCAATTTAATGACGTTATGTGGCCGTTTAATCGTTGAAATGTTGCATTTATAACAGGAAAAAATATTTTTTTAAATAAATTTTTATTTTTAAGGATGTAATTGTCACGAGCCTGGATCAATATCTCAAAAATGTGATCCGGTAAGCGGAATCTGTCAATGTAAACCGTTCGTACGGGGCCGTACATGTAATCAATGCCAGGTAAACATTTAAGAAAATTAATTTTTCATGCATTTAACAATTTTATGAAATTTATCGCAGAATGGTCATTGGAATCTGATATCTGGAGGCGGATGCGAAGATTGTAGTTGTAACGTGATCGGATCGTGGAATACCGAATGCGATCAACGAACTGGTCAATGCAGATGTAAATCTGGGGTTACAGGACGCGCTTGCAGTCACTGTTTATCTGGTTATTTCGGTTTTTCACCGCACGGATGCAAAAGTAAACATGAAAAACAATAAATTTAATAATTTTTTCATTAATATTCTTTTTAAAAAATAATTTAGAATGCGATCCGTGCGATGCACCTGGTCATTTGTGCCATCCACTGACCGGTGAATGTGTTTGTCCACCAAATACCGAGGGAAAGGCGTGTGAACGATGCAAAGTAAACACGTGGGGTTACGACCCCCTAGAAGGGTGTAAGGTATCGAGTTATTTATTTATTTTTGTTTTATTTTGGGAATTTTAAGAAATATTTGTTTTTGTAGGAATGCGGTTGCAATGATAAGGGTTCGACACGATTACAATGCGATAGTGTGATTGGACGTTGTATTTGTTTCGATGGATACGAGGGGCATAAATGCGATAAATGTAAAGTGGGATATTTCGATTTTCCACATTGTAAGAAGTGTCGATGCCACGAAGAAGGATCGCAGCCAGAAAAATGCTTTGTGGGGTTAGGTGACTGTGAGTGCGATAATTCGGGTCAATGTTTCTGCAAGGTATTATTAATAATAATAAAATAATAAAAAATAATATATATTTTTGTTCTGTTCTTATTTTATAGGCAAATGTTGAAGGAAAAAAGTGTAAAAAATGCAAGGATGGAACGTTTGGACTTCTATCATCGAATCCGAAGGGTTGTTTTGATTGTTTTTGTTTTGGAAAGTCATCGAAATGTAACCAAAGTAACTACATATGGCAGCAGGTATTAAATTTAAACTAAAATCTAGTAGTAGGACGTTGGTTTTCTGCATCTGAGGCAACTATTCGTAATAATAACTCTATAAAGCAAAAATAAATAATTTTAGAACAAGAAAATGCATAATTAGTTGCAAAAATACGTTTCTGTGGTGTAGATATATACTTTTTACGTACAATAATGGTCGACAATTGAACAAAATTGCATTTGGCACATTGAAATGTTGCGAAAATGCATTTTTACACTAAAAACGACTTCAGTTGCGACTCCTTTGTTTATTACTACTAAAATCATTATTTAATTAGTAATTATTTTATTTATTATGAAATATATTTTTTATAGATAGTATCCAAACAAGAACAGATTGTTTACACAAAATACGGACACACAACACTAAAACAAACCAATGGACTCTACATTTTACCTTCGTCAGATCCGACAGTAACAATTGGTTTACAACATGTTCTTAGTAATCCACTATACTGGGAATTACCCGAATGGTTTTTAGGAGACAAAGTATTAATTTTTTATTAGAAATTATAATAAATATTTAACATTTTCAACTATTTTCCAGGTTTTATCCTACAACGGCCGATTATCTTTCTCTATCCAAGTCGAAAATGGCCATCAATTATTCACGTCGGTTTTAAATTCATATCCCGTAGTCCAAATCCAAGGAAATTTTCGAATCGTACTCGAGCATTACGTCGACTTACTGCCTCCTGACGGGCGTTATGTTATACCAATGCACGAAGTAAGAAATTCATAAATTTATTGAATGAAAATTATTAATTATACAAATTTTATTTGTTTTTAGAATTATTGGAGGTTGAAAAACAGCCCTGAGAGCTCAGTGTCTCGAGAAACAATGATGGTTGCCCTACAGAACATTCAGTACATATTTATTCGTGGTACTGTCAGTATCAGTTTTCATTCGTCGCGTTTATTCAATGTTTCGCTGGACACGGCCGTTGTTCCGAACAGTCACCGCCCGACAGCAGCAATTGGAGTTGAAATATGTGAATGTCCGGTTGAGTACACGGGGACGTCGTGTCAGGATCCCACGCCCGGTTATTTCCGGAAAAGAATTCCGAATTTTTTAGATAGTAAAAACGATTTGGATTTGGTTGGGTTTTCTGTTCCGTGTAGTTGTAATGGAAGGAGTAGGAAATGTGATAAAGAAACGGGGCATTGCCAAGTACGAAAAATTGCATCATTTTGGTGTTTTTGTTTTATTATTATTATTATTATTTTTTTGGAATTTAGGATTGTACTGATAATACTGGTGGTTCTTATTGCGATATTTGTGTTGGAGGTTACTATGGTGATCCTGCCAAGGGGCCATGCACACCGTGTGAATGTCCTACAAGAGATAATAAGTATGAATTTGATATATTTTTGAATTATTATTTTTTGTTCTTGTTTTAATTAACTGTTTTGATTTTAGTTTTAGTGATTCATGTAAGCTGGATGTTTTCGCTGGTTATGTGTGTACTAATTGTCAACAGGGGTACACAGGAAGACATTGTGAAAAGTATTACAAATTTTTTTTTGTTTAAGTGAATATTTAGTCAAAAAAGTACATTTAGTTGCTTAAAAAATGTATTTACAGATGTAAAAAATGCATTTTTTTCTCTTTTAAAAGCTCAATTTCTGCACTTTGTACATAATATTAGCATTTTTTAAAGCTTTAGAATGACTTAAATTAAAGAAAGTTTTTTTTTTAGGTGTGACCATGGTTTTTATGGTAATCCTTTGCTAGAAGACGGTAAATGCATCTCATGCAACTGTGATCTCCGGGGATCACGTGGCTCCGGTTGTAATCCAAGTACAGGACAGTGTTTTTGCTTGGATGGAATAGTTGGCCGAGATTGCTCACAGTGCGCACCAAGACATGTTTTAACTGCGCATGGTTGTCAGAGTAAGCGACTTACAATACGAATTAATTAATATATGCTCTAAAAATAATTTTTTTTAAATTTTTTTTTTAGCTTGTGACGATGGATGCGTTGGTCGACTATTAAACGAAGTGGATGAACTGATTTCCCTTATTAAGAGTACAAATCTGACTGGAGTCGTTCTTGCTCCATGGACACAGTTGTTTGCTCTAGACAACACAACTAGTTTTTTAAAAGAGAACATAGACAGTTATCGAGATAATATTAAAAGAATACAAAAACTACTCAACATGTTCAGTCTCTCAGATATTGAAGAACAAACGAATTACTTATTTTTAAAAGTAAATTGATTTTTTTAAATCATTTTTCTGTGATTATTTAATTTTTTTTTTTTTAGGCAATGGAATTGTCGAGTAAAAAAGCTTTGGGTGTTGTGAAAAAGGCGACCAATCAGAAAGATGCCGCTCAACAGTTACTGGCTCGAATTGTCAAAGTAGAGAAAACAGTGGCAGGTTAAAAAAAAATTGAAATAATGTTAATCATTGAGATTTTTTAATTTTTATTATTTTTTTTTTTTGGTTTAGATTTATTGAAAAGTCTTATGGATTTTGGGTTGGGCTCATCAAGTACGTCGGTTAATTTAGAGGCCGCTTTGCGTGAGGCTGAGAAGATATTGGTTGTGATTACTAAAAAGGATTTTAGCTCGAATAAGAAAAAGGCGCAGTCGGAACTGAGGTATATTTACGTTTTATTATTATTTTTTTAACATATTTTTTACACTTTTTACATATTTGTAACATTTTTTTGTAGTAAAGCAAAGAAATTGTTGGAAAGAATTCATCAATTACTGATGAATAATACTAGTATGGTCGAATCACGGCAAAGATTTGAAGATCTTCAAGAAAAAATGGATGATTTGCTAACACAGATTATGAAAAAAATTACACCCGACACCAAACGGACGATCGGCATTAATAATAACAATCGACTTGCATTGCAGAAATTGAATGTATGGTATTTTATTTGCATTATTTTATGATATCTTTAAAAAAGACTAACTTTTTAACGTTTTTAACTTTTTTAACTTTTTTCTTATTTTCACGTAATTTTTCATGATTTTCCCTCATTTTTACATCTTTTCTTATGATTTTACATCATTTTTACATCATTTCTTATGATTTTACATCATTTTTACATCATTTCTTATGATTTTACATCATTTTTACATCATTTCTTATGATTTTACATCATTTTTACATCATTTCTTATGATTTTACATCATTTTTACATCATTTCTTATGATTTTACATCATTTTTACATCATTTCTTATGATTTTACATCATTTTTACATCATTTCTTATGATTTTACATCATTTTTACATCATTTCTTATGATTTTACATCATTTTTACATCATTTCTTATGATTTTACATCATTTTTACATCATTTCTTATGATTTTACATCATTTTTTATGATTCTAACTCATATTTTACACTATTTCTCATGATTTTACCTCATTTTTACATTATTTCTCATGATTTTTACTTTATTTTTACCTTATTTTCATATTTTTGTTTAATTTTACATCGTTTTACTTAATTTATCTTTGATTTTACTGTTATTATTATTTTTTTATATTTATTTACTAGAATTTACGTAAATTTTGATAAATTTCTAAAAAAAAACTAAGTGATATACTCTACCAAAATTTGAAGTTTATTGATTTGTACCGGTCCCCAAAATTACAAAAAACACTAATATTATCTAATATTTTACCAACAGGCTACAATTGCTAAAATCAACAGCCTCATAGACGACATCGAGATCTACCGAGACGATTCCGGAGAATTCTTAAACGCGGCAAAAGACAATTACAACGAAGCCGAAGAAAACATAGAAGTGAGCCGTCATTGCACGTTGTAGTTTGACCAGTATTTTGTATAATGTTCTCTCATTTACTAACCTTCGTTCTTACTGGTCTATTTTATGTCTTGCTGTAACCGGGTTCAAAGAGGGTTTTCTTTTTTCTTTGAAATGCCCTTTATTTAGATTATAAATGATTGGATACAGGAGCTGTTGAATTACACGAATGAACTTGAAAAACGGACTGGTCTCTTGAAAAATTTCAATCCAGAATATGCAAAGAAGTACGTGGAACCCGCGGTTGCGCACGCTAAGAAATTAGCGATGATCGCCAAAGAAATTGCGGAGTAAGGATTATTATTATTATTATTTTTTAATTTTTAATTTTTTTTAATTGTTTATTTATTTATTTTTTTTATATTTATTTTTAAGTTTGTTTGCTCCAACTGAAAAGATTTCTGCTAAGCCAACGGAAGCGATTGCAGTTTACAAGAGAATTTTGTCAGCGATTGACGAGGCGGAAGAAGCGGCTAAAAATGCAACTAATACTGCAAATATGGTTTATAATGAAGTGAGTTTGTAGGGTCGGTAATTATGCATTATGCATTTTCACATTTTATGACATAAAAAAATGTCTAAAAAGATTGTTATGATTTCAAAATGTTTGAAAATGGCTTAAGTATACCTCAAACTATCACTTTGGGCTTTAAATCTTTAAAAATAGCATTTTGTGCTCTAAAAACGACTAAAATGACATTTGGGCTTTAAAAAACCAGTCAGTTTAGCATCTATCATATTACCCCGCAATGGCTGACATTTCAGATCTGAGTTGCTGCTCAAGTCTTACTTTTTCCGACATGTCGGAAAAAGTGAAAATGCTTTGTGTTTTCTTTGTTTACTTTTTCCGACATTGTCGGAAAATTTGGAATATCCGACACCTAACTAGACCTCACTTTATCCAACACTGTCGGGGTAATACAGTAAAAATACCGTATTTCCTCGGAAATAGCGGCATGCCGGATAATAGTGAGTCTGTCCAGGGTGCCGGATAAAGTGAGTATTATGTTTTACCACAGACTAAAGAATTTTAATGTATGCCGGACTTGTTGAAAACTGGTCAGACTCGCCTTTACCAAGGAAATAGAGTATTTTATGGTCCAAAAAGCTAGAAAAATTGAATTTTACGACTAAAAAATGTATAAAAATATAATTTTAAGGCCCAAAACATACGAAAGGCTAAGAAAAGTCTTCAGAAATACAAAAATAAATGTTAAAAAAAAATATTTATTGCGTAAATTTCTATATTAATTTCTCACTAGATATTTCCTTCAAACAAACCATCTTTAGTCCAAGACTGTCTAAAGGCAAATGAATATTCAAAGGACATGTACCTAAACACTTCAGCTTTTGTGGACGTCATCAAAGGTAAAATTTAAATTTAAAATATAAAAAAAATTACCAACAACTAATTTCAAATTTTTTTAAAACAAGCCAAACAGAAAACAATGGCGGAAACCGCAGCTGAGCTGTCAAGTCTGGAGTCGAACAACAACCGGACGAAGGACGAACTGGCCAAACTAAAGAAGCAAATGAAGGACATTGATTCAGGTTAGAGGGGGACAAACTCTTTGAAGTTATTTGTCACCGATAGACCATAGCTTCCCCAAAATAACAGGGGAACCAGTCGTGGTATACCAGAGGGGTCACAATTATCCCATTTGCAAAACACTCAGAAGTTGTCGCCAACGCCAGGGATGCAAATGAGACCATTACGAAGGTTCAGGACCGGTTGACGACCATCAACGCCAGGATCGACAAGGTCGACGCCAGGATCAGGGACGAACTCAAACCCCGGGTCGATTTATTGGCGAGCGGAACGACGGCTGGAATTGAGAATTTGACGAAAATTGGTATGATTGATGTTTTTTGATTTTGATTTTTTTTCTTTTTTCTTGGGTTTTAAATGGTTTTGTTTGTTTTAGTTGATGCAGCTAGCAAGAATATTGGAGTCGCCAAGCGGTCGATGGAGGATTTGAGCAAAGCTGCGACACGGTTAAAGAATTTGAATGAGATGATGGAGCTAAATCTGTCGGAGTTGAAAAATAAGATTAAGATAGCCAGGCAGACTGCGGATGGGGTAAATTGAATGATGGGTAGTGTTATGGCATGGTGCAATGGAACGATTTTATGTTTTAAGTCTATTTATGGTTAATTTTTTAGGTGCTTTTTTAAGAAATAGTCGATTTTTACGAATAAATGTGCATTTTTAAATTAAAATGATCGATAAAAGTGCATTTTCAAATCGAAATGATCGATAAAAATACATTTTCAAATCGAAATGATCGATAAAAGTACATTTTCAAATCGAAATGATCGATAAAAGTACATTTTCAAATCGAAATGATCGATAAAAGTACATTTTCAAATCGAAATGATCGATAAAAGTACATTTTCAAATCGAAATGATCGATAAAAGTACATTATTTATTAAAATTGTTTATCTTTTTGCTTGAAAGGTATTTTGTACATTGAAATAGTCAATTTTTGTGCAGAAAAGTGCATTGGTTCATTAAATGAGTTAATCATTTTGCTTAAGATGCTTTTATTGGGTCTAAAAAGTCTGTTCCATGTATCATGTATCACTACACGACTTTGATTGGATCTGTCTTGTTTTAATTTTGATGTATTTATCTATTTTCTTCTTTTCTTTTTTAGATTTCAGTTTCGTTAACAGATTACAACGGAGAATGCGTCAGATCGTATCAACCGCAAGTGCAACCAACCACAACATCGCACATAGTGTTAAATTACGCGATCAATTCACATGCACGCAACGCCTTTTTATTTTACTTAGGCAATTCGAATCTTGTGAGTTGAGAGTCGATTTAATCCTGTAAAAACTGCATTTTTTGTCATTTTTTTTTTCTGTGTTTTATTTGTCACTACGTTTTTCATGTCTCTCCTTTCTCTTGTACTTGTTATACCAGGACACTCTGATGGTACGTTTTGACTTTTGCGTTTTGCGTTTGCATTTATTTTAATGTATTTATTTAATTTTTTTTCTCAATTTGATTTGTTTGATTTGATTTATTTAATTGATCCTAGGTGGATTTTATGGCTATTGAAATGGTGGATCGGAAAATCAGATTTATTTGGAATGCCGGCGGTGGAGTGGAGTTCATTGAACACAAGAAATTATTGCAGACAAATACCGATTTGTACGAATACGATAAAAGATGGTACAAAATTGAACTTGTGCGGTATGTTTTTATGAAATTTTAACTATTAATCCAGTGAAGTAATCGAATTTTATGTGTAGAATCAACAATATCGCCACTTTGAGTGTGCAATCGACACCGGATAGTGTCGCTGACGATTTGTATAAAGTGACCAGCAGTTCTTCACCTGAAAATCTGAGAATGGACTTGAATTCATCCTCGCATCTTTACATCGGCGGTTTTCCCGATGATAAACCAGTTCGTATTTCTTGAAAACACTAAAATTAATAGTTTTTATTTATATTTATTGATGCATTGTTTTAGCCACCGCAGCAAATCAAAACGAAAAATTTCGCTGGTTGCTTGCACGAAGTGATTATCGATGGCAAACGATTGGGATTATGGAATTTTATTACAACTAAAGGTTGCACGGGGTGCAAAGAAGGGTAAATATTTAATTTTAAAGTGTTTTCCTTGTAATAATTTAGTATTATTCTGTATAGAGCTTCAGAGAACAGAGATACGGATGAGAATTACTATTTTCAAGGCGATGGTTATGCAATTCAACCGCAAGTACGACGCGTGAGCAAACATTCGTACAATATTCAATTGGCATTTAAGTCGTACGATGAAAATTCGCTTTTGTTCTTCACTGCTAATGAACCTTTGGTAATTTTTGACGATTTAAATTTTATTTAAAAAATAATTATTTTTTTATTTTAAGCGCCAATTTTTTTCATTGGAATTACGGAACGGAAAACTCTTGTTTCAGTTCTGCTTTGCTAGTAATTTTTGTCTGACGCTTTTATCCGATAAACAGTATAATACCGGTGATTGGTCGCAAATCAAAGCTGCAATAACTGAACATTATGGTAATTTTAATTGATATATTCGTGATAAAATCGAATTACTTTAATTGGCGAAATTATATTTATTTTCTAGCATCGATAAGCATTGGTGACGAAATTAAAGATGTTGATGTACCTGAAATAAATGGTCCTGGAACTCTGGAGCTGAAAAATAGTGAAATATTTTTTGGTGGTGTCGCACCTGATTTTAATTATTCCAGGTATTTTGCGAGTAAAAATGATTTTTTGATCATATAATGTTTATATTTGTTTAATTTTAGCTGGCAAACTGTTGGTTTCGGAAGTTTTTTGGGCTGTATGCGAGGAATACACATTTACACGTCGTCTCTTAATTTAGATAAGGGAAGGAAATATGGATTGCAAGCTGGGTGTAGAGACACGGTGCGTTTGTTGAGTGATTACTTGAAAATTTAAATTATTAGTTAATTGATGTTTATTTTTATTTTATTTTATTTTTTAGATGATTAAATCGGTTTTGTTTAAAGGCGATGGGTCTCTTGAAAAAGATAGCCAGACATTGCATAAATCGGCACATTTAGCATTTTCATTTCAAACGAGTCAAAATGATACGCTGTTGTTGCTGTCGACATTTGAAGGCAAATTTAATACAGAGGGCAGACAAGTAATAAATAACTCTTTGAAATGATTTTTTATAATTTATATGAAAAAAACAACTATTTTCATGATAGAAAAAACTAACTTTTTTTATTAGATTTCATTAATTTATTGATGAAAAAACAATTTTTTCAGTAATTTTCATTAATTTATTGATGAAAAAACAATTTTTTCAGTAATTTTCATTAATTTATTGATGAAAAAACAACTTTTTCAGTAATTTTCATTAATTTATTGATGAAAAAACAACTTTTTCAGTAATTTTCATTAATTTATTGATGAAAAACAACTTTTTCAATCATTTATTGATGAAAAAACAACTTTTTCGATAATTTATTGATGAAAAAACAACTTTTTCGATAATTTATTGATGAAAATACAAATTTTTCATTAATTACAACTTTTTCATTAATTTTCATTAATTTATTGATGAAAAAACAACTTTTTCATTAATTTAATATTGAAAAACAACTTTTTCAAATAAATTTATGAATAATAAACATTTTTCTTTGTTTTTAAACTATAGATCAACGATTCTTATTCCATATCATTATCTAATGGGCAAATTCATTGTATGATAACTGCCGGTGAATCGACTTTGAAAATATCAACTCCAGACATTTACAACGACTGCACGTTTCACACAATTTCTATTATCAAATCACGCAGAAGGTAAGAAATAAAAAAAAAAATTAGTTTAAACAAAAAATAAATAAATTTTGCATTTTTTAATGCAACCTCAGGATTAGACAATATTTATATTTTGACAGGTTTAGGTTAAAAAAAAAAAAAAAAAAAAATACTAAAACTATTTGATGAAATTAATCAATTTTTCAGCATTGAACTCAGAATCGACGACAATCGCATTAAATTAGAAACCCTGCAAAAAGGACCGGGCTCCCTCACCGTTGATTCCCCAACTGAAGGCGGCCTATATTTTGGTGGCGTTCCAATAGAAATCAAAAATCAAGTCAAACACTTATCAACTTCCTTGGAATCATTGAACGGACAAATTAAAGATGTTGTTTTTAACGACAAGTACATTTTTCTAATAAGTTAATCGAATCGTCACTGAAATTCCATCAATTCCACACAGATTGATGTTATTTAACGAGCCACGAAGGTTCAAGAACGTTGGCATAGGAAGAACCAGCGAATTATGCGTGGTTACTCCCATCCCAGTACCGGGACTACCCGAAAATCATTTAATGAAAGTGAGTGGTAATTTGCATGTAATAATTTGGTTTAGGGTTGAAATTAGATTTTTATTACTTACAGCTAAATGACGGGTTTTTGCCTGCTTCTAATCTGTCTTTCAGTTGGCTGATGGTTTTAATTTGCATGCTAATAAATTAATAAAAATAAATTTCTTTGATTTTTATTATTTTTTTATTTTTTATTTTATTTTATTTTAATAATTTACATAATTCAGATTTTTTTATTAATAATTGCACATGAATTTGCATGAGCATTTTTCCAAAGGTTTGATTGTAATTATGATAAATTTCCAGCAACCAATGAAATGTAAAGAAATTGCCCCCTTCATTACTATTCAGACAGCCATGAAATTTGGTGATAAACCGCACAGTTATCTGCAGTTAAATTTGAAAAAGAGAACTTTGGGTGCTAAGTGAGTATTGTTTCGTGTTTAAATTGTTGTTTGTTTTTTTTAATGTTTATTAATTTTTTTTTGTTTATTTCTTTATAGATTTACTATTGAGTTTGATTTCAACACGTTTTATCCCAATGGAATGTTATTTTTCCTTAAAAATAGTGGGAGAAAAGCGAAACATTACTTTGTGGTGGCTTTGCGCAGCAGTAAAGTTGTGGTTACTGCGCAGGCCAATGGTGATGTTGATAAAATTCAGAGTGCGGGGAATATGAATACTGGAAAATGGATAAAAGTATGAATTTTAAAATTTAAAAGTCATGTGTAGTCAAAATTTTAATTTAACCCTCGGATAGGCAAGCCGTAAAAATAACATTAGTGAATAACCCATAGACACGATCATGTTCATATTTTGGGTCAAGTAATTACAGCGCTGTTGCATTTGGTTGGAAAAACTGCCGCTGTTGGCGCTAGTTTTTCCTAAAACGGCCACTGCACATGCCCACGGATTTTCATCTATACTTGGCTTTCCTGCTTTGCAATCTTTTTTCAATGTGATCGTCTGCTGGTAACCCTATACAGAAGCGCTTTAGCCAATATGCAGTGAAGCTGGCTTTTTTTTCTGCTGGGGTTTTAAGGGGCTAAAATTTGCCGAATAATTATTTCAATAAATATCAAAGCAAATACTTCAAATTTTTATTTTTATATAAAGTTTATTAGTATTTGAACAAAGTCAGAAAATTTCAGCTTCATAAGATAAGCCAAAAAAAATTTTCCTATTCAAGAAAAGAGCCGAACACAATCGTGTCATAGGTTGCCCATCCAAGGGTTAAAATGTGAAAGACTGTTAACAATAACATTAATTTCATTCTTTAAAAAATTTTGTTGTTGCAAATTTATTTTATTACAATTCTAATGTTTGGCAATAATGCAATAGTCGAATGACGTTTCCAGTCTTAAAATTTTAACAAGTTCTCAGGTTTGGTCGAATTTCAACGCTCTGAGCATGCGCATGCGCAGATAATTATTTTGTTAACAATCAGAAATGCTTGCTCGACCATGATGCATTGCATGACAAACAACGGCGAGCCAACTGAACTCTGTTTCCAACACATTGCGAGAAACTCCCATTGGCTAGAGTCTTTTCCTAGCGTTTGTTTAATGCACTTAAAAAATAATTCGAACGATGACTATAAAAGGGCACAAACGAACATAAACAAACATAAACGAACATAAACAAACATAAACGAACATAAACAAACATAAACGAACATAAACAAACATAAACGAACATAAACAAACATAAACGAACATAAACAAACATAAACGAACATAAACAAACATAAACGAACATAAACAAACATAAACGAACATAAACAAACATAAACGAACATAAACAAACAATAAACGAACATAAACAAACATAAACGAACATAAACAAACATAAACGAACATAAACAACAAAAAAAAACCACCATAAAAATGATTCTCGCAATGTGTTGGAAACGGAGTTTAGACATGGTTTTAGCTATAAAATAATATACTCCATATTTAATGCCTCAATAAAATATTTTAAAGAATGAAATAACATGTTATTGTTAACAGCCTTTCACATACCGGTATTAAAATTAAAATTTTGACTACACTTGACCTTTAAATGACAAAAAAAATTGAATTTTGTTTTGATTTTTTTTTTTAGGTGCAAATATCGAAACATGTGAATAAACTCGTTTTGATAGTTGATAATAAAACTGTTGACATTCCACATTCGAAGAAAATTAAAGTGCATACGCCCGTTTACATCGGTGGTGTATCTGAAAATATAAGTCTTCCTGACCAACTTGTGAGTTTTGTAGAGAATTATTAATAGTTTTTCACTTGAAAAATATTTTTATTTATTTATTTTTTGTTTGGTTTTATGTTTTAGATGGTGGAGAATTTCAAGGGCTGCATTCGCTCATTTAAAATCAAAGGGAAAATTCGGGATCTCGCGAGAGGACAGATGCACAATGTCGGCCAATGCCTGCAGAATGTTGAAGCAGGAGCATATTTTGCAGGCGATGCATACGCTATTTATTGTAAATATAATTTCTGCTTGATATCCACATTTTTTATAGAACTTTCAGTTAGGCATTTAATTAACTTGAGAATCTAACTCGTGAAAACTATCGACGAGAGCGTACACGCGGATTCGTTGAATTCGAATTTTTGGTCGAATCTCATTGGTCGGCGCGCCTATTGTTTTGATTATTGAGCACCATGCAAAATATCCGATAATATGTTTTATCCACTTCTGAAACAATTAGCCGGCAGAGGGAGCCACTTCACCCCAATCCCAAAATGGCGATGGCACGATGTTTCACGGGATTTCTGTGAAATCTCGTGGAATCTCGTGAAATTTTGTGGAATCTCGTGAAATCTCATAGAATCCCATGAAATCCGGTAGAATCTCGCGAAATCTCGTGAAGTTCTTTGAGAAATATAGATATAGATTTGATGTTGTTGTAGTTTTTCTCATTAGATTCTCTTCCCGAATACCACTCGCGCTAGTGATTGTCGAAACAGCTTGCAACCATTTATTTTTTTACTCATTGGTAAAACCACTCGTGCATCGCAACCGGAATAAACCACTCGTGCCCTGCGGGCACTCGTGATTTATTCAGGTCGCAATTTTTGATGCACTCGTGATTTCTACGAGTAAAAAAATTCAATGTTACAAGCTTATTTCGACAATCACACTAGCGCTTGTGGTATTACAACTGAGTATTTATTGGTGAAAGTGTAGTTGGGGACTTTTAAGGGCCTAAAAAAGTACATTTTTACCATTAAAAAATTTATTTTTGTCGAAAAAGGACATTTTTGGATCCAAAGAAATGTCAAACATGTATTTATTGACAAAAAAAAGACAATTTTGCAGTTAAAAATGCAAGAATATATTGCTGAACTATATTTAAAATGTGGAAATAAGGGTTAAAATCAAATTTTCCACATTATAATAATTTTAAAATAAATTATTTATAACAGCTGCCCAATACTCAGTTGGAAAATCAGTAGAAATCGAATTGGACTTTAAAACAACACGCTTAAGTGGCATCTTACTTAGCATCAGTGAAAATAAAGGATCACCAGCTCTTGCACTGGAAATAGAAGACGGAAACGTAAAAATAAAAAAAAACTTAAAAAACAATTATTTTTAATTTTTTTTTTGTTTGTTAAAAAAAAAGGTCACAGTAACCGTAGACAAAGGTGACGGTCAACCATTTTTCGCATCTCAGGCATTCCAATTGAAATACTACATTTGTGACAACAAATGGCACAAAATCAAAGTCATCTACAGCGGCATTTCAGTTCATTTATACGTTGACTCGTCATCGGCTTTCGGTTACAGCCGAAACCAGGACGTTGGCGACATGATGACCGAAGGACCGTTTTATATCGGCGGATTACCGGGTCGGTGAAAGTGGTTGCATTAAAATAGACACTTAAATTGACCCATTTATTGTTGTTATTGCAGATAATGTCGAACAAGGAGTGTTAAGAACAAGATCCAATTTCGTGGGTTGCATTCGCAATTATGTAATCAATGGAAGACGCGTTGATTGGACAGATATGTCGTTGCGGCATAACGTTCTTCTCAATTCTTGTCCCGCGAGTGGGGACTGACGTTAAGTAGACTGTTTTAGTGTTGTTTTTTGTCGCTGTAATTATTCCAGTCATGTTTTATCGATTGGTTTTTTTGAAGAGTTTACAGTTTGGTAAAATTTTTTTATTATTTATTTGTTAGTGTTTTAGTGTGTATCAGTATTGTGAGGAGCACGTTAATGCTTTTTTTTGTTATTTTTGAGAGTGAGAAAGGGTAGAAAGTGTTTTATGACATATACCAAAGTGAATGTTTTTGTTTTGATTTTTTTTATTTAGTTTTTTTTTTTTTTTTTTTGGTAATTATTTCTGGATTTTTGAAGGGTTTGATTTTGAGATTTAAGAGGGAGAAGAAGCAACTTGGGTGGCAGCAAAATTAACGGAAATTAAATTTTATTATCTAAAAAAAAAAATTAAAGTTTTGTCTAAAAAATTGAAAATTACCTCGGAAATTATCTAAAAAAATTGAAAATTATCTCAAAAAATTGAAAATTACCTCGGAAATTATCTCAAAAAATTGAAAATTATCTTAAAAAAATTCCAAATTATTTCAAAAAATTCAAAATTATCTCAAAAAATCAAAATTATCTTAAAAAAAAAATCAAATTTTTGTCTAAAAAAAACACAAAAAATTTTTAAAAAATCAAATTATTGTCTAAAAAAATACAAAATTTTTTAAAAAAATCAAATTTTTGTGCAAAAAATACATTTTATCCAAAAAAAAATACAATTTTTGTTCAAAAATTCAAAAATTACTTCAAAATATTGAAGTTTTACTCCAAAAAATTATATTCCAATTTTTACCTCACATAAAATCATCAATTTTCAAGAAAAAAAACTATATATTTTATTTAAATACCATATAAAATTTCTGTTGTTTTGCTGGAGTTGCTTCTCACAGTACAAGAATCAAAGTAACCTGATCCTGATTTTACTGTTTATCAATCATCAAATGATGTTCAGTATTTATCTTAACAAACTACATGAAAAAGAGGCTAATACCTACAATTTGTTAATACTCTCTTTTTGTGTTCATTACTTAAATTAAAATCTTATATACCTCATTTTAACACTTTCTTTTATACGATCAAAATGTTTTCTATATTTGTTTAAACTGAATCAAAAAAACTGCCATATATCAAACTGTTTTGATGCAATTTTAATACTTTTTTTTTTTGAAGTAAAAAAAAGTTAAAAAGTTAGTTTATAGCAAAAATTGTTTTGTATAATTTTTATTTATTTCTTATATTAACTGCAATTTTTTTTTTTAAAAAAAAAAAAAAAAAAAAATAGAAATTTTTTTATGTTACGAAAAGATAAATTATAAACAAGGCGATTTTGTGAAAAAGGTAAAAAAAAAAAAATTGCTTTGAAATTGGTAAAGCATTTATTTAAGAAGTTAGTCATATCTCTTAATATTAAATTATTTAATATGTAGTATGCAAAAATGCAAAAAAAAATGATAAATTTGAGTAAAAATTTATTACAATTTTATTTCTAATGTTTTGATTTTATTTTATTTTTTTATAGATCATATGAATTTTCTGGTTTTATTGTGAACTGGCCATTTAAAGTACATTAACACTGAAGTCACTTTCACAACAGAATGAGTACTAGATTTCTCTGGCCTCATTCATTTTTCAAGGGACATAAATATACCATAAAATATTAAGGGATCGAAAGGTGCACCGATGAGTATTTGTTTTAGCCAGTGTTTGAGTTTAAGGTAAGTTCACACTTAGTGGGGTTAAAACTAATGAATAAGTTCTTTCGTGAACTTAGGCAATGGGCCCCTTAAAGTTATTTGAATTTATTGCGACATTTTGGAGATTTTTTAACAAAATCTGAATAATTTTTGATACATTTTAACAAAATCTGAATAATTTTTGATACATTTTAACAAAATCTGAATAATTTTTGATACATTTTCATCAAAATTTGAATAAATTAATTGAAATAATATTTGATACATTTCAACAAAATTTGAATAAATTAATTGAAATAATATTTGATACACTTCAATTTTTGAACTTTTCTGATTTCCTCCATTTACAATTGTACTGCTTTTAGTTTCAGCAAAAAACTTTCCTGTGGGTTTATATAGTGATGCGCAGAAAACCCCGTGCTGAATATTAATAGACAAACTTATGGCGCCAGCAGTTTTACTAGAAAATGAATTAATTTCCCCATATCCGGCACTGACTCGCCCACCCCCTATTTTTAGCAATTCAAATTTCAAAATAGACGTCTTTTGGTGTCTGTATAAATAAACCAGAAGTAAATGAACTACGGTACACTATAGTTCATTTACTTCAGCATAAACTCAATGGATGCTGCGACCATGTTACACAAAACAGAATTTTTGATCTGCTTTTTATTTTCGTTATTGTTTCCCGATTTCGAAATTAGATCAGCAGTTATTTTCTTTTCTGTCAATATTGACTATGGAAATGTTCACTAAATAGTTACAACAAGTGTCTACAATGAGAAATTACATTGTCATAAGGATACGGCCCCCGCCCACGCGAAATTTTTTTTATTTGGATTCTGACATTGACAATGTGTGTTTGGAGGTCATATTATTTTATTTTTTTTGGGGGGGGGAAGGGGGGCTACTGTTTACCTAAATAAAGAATACTAAGATGTATTTAGTGGGAATAAATAGACAAAAACCTCCAAAATGGAAAAATTATCAATTTTTTTCAAAAATTTTACAACATTAGAAGGCCTCTTGAATGACGAGTCTTCAAGCGGTAGAATTAGAGTGACTAGACACAGTATGGACCGAACGCAAACACTTTGGCTTACATTCAGTTTGCATATTCTTGTGATTTACTTCTCTGTAGACCAAAGAGAGAGAGAGGATTAAGTTTACAGTTGTAAGCGGCAACTTAGGCCATACACGTCTGTATTCCGTCAAAACTGAATCTAACCAACAAAAATTTACTAAATCCGACAAAATGAAACTGACATACTAAATTTGACAAAATGAAACTGACATACTAAATCTAACCAATATAAATCTGACACAAACACATTTGACCAAAAACATTTAAAAGGGTGGAAGAAGGAAATACATACCTAACCAGAAGACCCATTAGCTCCACTGCAGTGAAGTTGATTATACGAATGCACTGCACATGCGCAGTGTGCATCAAACTTTGCCATTGCGCATTGTTCTGCAATAAGAAAAATCTGTTTGCTTAGTCAAATACTAAAGTGGGTACGGTACGGCAAAGTTAATGTCGATATAAAATTTGATCTTTGACCTCTAGAAGTGGCCCATAGCTTTTTTAACTTTTTAACTGTTTGAGTTAGTGCCAAATACTCAATTCGCTATTTTCAGTTTGAGTGGCGCTACCCTAGTGAGCAGTTATTGAACTATGGTAAGTAGGATAACATGGGTTGCAAATGAGATTAAGTTAGGCTGACGGTGAGGAATAAATGTGTTGTCGTGTCGTTATTTTTGTTGATTTTTCTGTGTTTTTCTATTGAAAAAATTGATAATTTGATTAATTTTTTTTTTTTTGAGTGAGATTTGGTTTTTTTCCTGCGGGAGATGGTTCACTTGATACGTCATGAATTTATTGAATCTCCGTCAAAAGTACAAAAATGATAAAAATGCAGTTTTTCTTAACTAAAAACATTTCTATACTTATAAATATTAAATTATCAGCTGTTATTTTTAATTTTTTGAAAAAAGAATGGAGTTATTCCATTGAATAAGCTTCATAATCCATATGCAAGATGCACAACAATATAAATGTGCGGCTGTTATCCTACTTCGGCAGCCATTTTTTTTTGCAGCGCCTTTTATAATCACTGAAAATAGCGAATTATAAAGTTGTAGAGCATGGTCTAATTAGTCTCAAAACATAATTCAATGAAAACATTTTCCTATAAAAATTGATAAACCATCTGCACAAATTCAGGCAGAAAACGTGAAAAAATTTTACAGATATCAAATAATTGAAGAAAAAAATTGGTTTACTCCAAAATAACTTCTTTCTTTGTGATATGTGATGTCTTTGAAGCAAAATTTTCTCATTATTTTAATAGGAAAATGTTTTCATTGAATTATGTTTTTAGATTAATTAGACCATGCTCTACAACTTTCTAATTGAGTATTTGGCACTAACTCAACGATTAAAAACTTAAGAAAGCAATGGGTCACTTCTAGAGGTCAAAAGTCAAATTTTATATCGCCATTAACTTTGCCCTACCCACTTTACTATTTGACTACGCAAACAGATTTTTCCTGAGATGGACAGTTTGAGAGAAATTTCAACGTAAAACCTTTAGTTGGGACACCCTGTATATTTGAGGTAAGTATACATTTCCGTGTGTAGTTAATGATTCATGACATGACTGTAATGAATTTCTGATTTTTGTTATTTCCATCAAAAAAACTCTTTGAACGCAGATGTTTTTATTGACACATTTACACAAGTACGTCCATCGTTTTGTCTTAGACGAAGACGTACAATAATCCAGCCAAAACCTTAATCCACTCATCTTTTAGTACTTAAAGGGTTTACGACATCAAAAATTTTATGACTGATTAATGGTCACCATTTCTTAAAATGGGCGAAATGACTTTTATTTATTTTTTAAACTTTCCAGAACACGTTTAAAAAATCATTTTGTAACCTCATAAATTGAGCTTGGCGAGGGACATTGTTGCCCACTGCTAGCAGGGCGCTGTTTCTGACATCGTGTTGGTATTTCCCATGTTAAATACATAGGGTTTACATCACAACTGGTCACAATCGCGCAAATTCTCGCTTTTATCTCGCATTTTTTCATATTGTTGTCTGCTCGTTTTCACAACTTCAAGATTGGGTTTTAATCCTGTAATATTTCTCAGAAAATTTCAAAAAAAAATTATTTAAGGGTTTTAAACAATACTTGATCCAATGGACCAATAAAAAAATCTGATGTTATAAACTCTTTAAATAATAATAATAATAAAAAAAAATACGTAACACACAAAATTTGACAAATTTGTCCCAAATTCAAATTTTCCCTACATTAAATCCCATGCATTTGACAATTTCACAACAGAAAATTTAATTCTAGTTTTATAGGCCAATTTTTTGTATCCATCAACAAAGACTAGGAAACGGGGCATTGGTAAACTGCTTCCCTATTCTGTTCAGGTAAGTGGAGCAAACTTTTTGCTTTTTATTCCTATTATACATTAAAATTTCATTACTTTTGTAAAAAAAAAAAAAAAAAAAAAATTAAAATATAAATTTATTTATTCACACTGAAACCGCCACCAGTCTAAACAGCGCCCTCCATTATCAAAATTTGTTCGGCCCTAATAATTTTTGAAGGCTGTTAACTTTTTACTCCAGTCCATTTACCGCTTCTCACTGGTGACCTTCATTGGCATCCGAGATACACGGACAACCTGCAGCCAATGAGCCACCGCCGAGCAGCCGCCACTAATCCATAGAGTCCGCTGCTGCTATTTCATTCTGATCGCAGTTGCAGCTAAAAGTTCCCGCGGAAAATTTGGAAAAAAATTATCTTTGTGTTTGAACCGTTATGGGAAAGTGGAAGGAGACGGATGTTATCTCACCGTGTGGTAGGCCCAACAATTTTTGCTTCATTTCTGTGTTGAGTTGTGTTGTGACTTGTGATTCGTGTCAACTTGTGCGAAATCATGCGGAAGTTGTTTCAGGTTTCGGTTCTGGCTATGGGAAAATGAGAAAAAAATTATTTAGTCGTTTAGATATTGGATGCGGGTAATAAATGACGTCATTTTTGGTTATTTTTTTTATATTTTTGTATGGTTGCTTAGTTTATGGGATTTTTGTATGCCCTAGTTCATTTTTGGTTATTTAGATATAATGAGCTAAGAACAATTCTTTTTACAGTTGTTTTGAAGGTCACATAACACAGGTAGGAAACTAGGAATTGTCTTTTTGTTGTTGTTGTTGTTGTTGTTGTTGTTGTTTGCGATGAAATTAAATCTAACGGTTAGAATATTTTAGTTTAGGATTTAGTTTTGGAAAAAATAAGGTTATTAAGCTTTTTTTATTAGTTTAAATTGTGTTTTTTTTTGTGAATTATATTTATTTAAAAAAAAAAATATGAAAATCTCATAAAAACATCAAAAAAATAATTAAAAATAAAATAAAAAAATTCTAGTTTAGATTTTAAAATGTCTTATTTGAGTCATAAAAACAATTGGAAAACAGTTCTCACATAAAAACATCAAAAATTCAACAAAAACAGCTCAAAATGTTTCAAATTGGGGCCTAGTTTTTTTTATTATTTTTATGAGCCATTTATTTCTTAAAAATTGTTTATTTTTATGAATTTTAGGCTTAAAATTTTTGCAAAAACTGTCATTAAGCTTAATTTTCGATAGAAACTTCCAAAAACCAAAAACATCAATAAAAAACCACACCAAAACATCATAAATTTAAAAAACTAGGCCTAATTTCCAAAGAAAGGAATGTATGACAGTAACCTTAAAAACTACAGCAGGGGTTGAGGAACCTTTTACTAATTACTTCAACACATTATTTAACAACCAAGACTACAACAAAAACAATACACCACAACCATAGCACTGGGAAAATGAAACTTAAAAAAAAAAAAAAAACTAAAATCCAAGTGTAACTTTTAAGTGAATTGTAATTTTAATGCATATCCACCACAAATTGGAACCTGACCTCCTTCACTGGCCTGCTTCCCACATTGACCTAAGGGTCACTGGCTCTTCTACAGCAAGGCTGCACTGCTTGAGAAAACAAAAGAACATTCACTTAATGCTCATTTCAACTTGAAAATCTTAATACAAAACAGGATTTAACACTTGTTGTGACACATTTTAATAAATTCTACTGAAACTTGATAATAATAATAATCATTTCTATTATTACATGTTTCTTTCAATTTTTGTGCTTTACCAGGATACAGATAGAAACTAGACCTATATTGCACATTTTTCATTCTTATTCTTCAAGGTGCTGAATTTCAATGAAATTTTAATGGAAAAAACATGATTTTTGTAATATTATTTTTTTTTTTTTTTTTAAATTGGGGTTACAATAATTATTTTTTTTTTTGGTGGGGTTTTGTTAGTGACGTCATTTAATTTTATGTGGTTGCTCTTATAGGCTCAGGTGCTAGTCCGTCCGTGCCATTTCCTGGAGCTAGGAATTACGGAGGCCATCTTTCTTTGGAGAAACTTAATGGAGACATAGAGAATATGAGTTTGAACACCACTGTTGCCAAGTCTGCGTCGTTCAAACAGTGCGGGACGAGTCCAGTGATTGAAATCGACAATAAAAGTGAGTTAATATTTTATTTTTATTTTTATTAGTAATATTTATATAATTTTAAAGTATTATTATTATATGATGTTTTTATTGATTCTGAATTTGTGATTTTTTTGTATGTAATTGGGTTCAATAGGAAGTGTAAAAAAGTAGGTAATTGTGTGAAGAAATTGTGTAGATTCAGTTTATACTTGGAAATCATTTGGGACAGGAAGTTTAAAATTTAGTTTATTATTACAATCTCAAATATTTGTTTGTCCTGAATTCGAAATGTCAAATCCGGTTACTTTCACTTATTGGTTTTGGTATTGAAGGTGAAAATGTGGTTAAGCAGTGAAGAAATGAATGGGTGTAAATTTTAATTTTAATTTTAAATTTTTTTTTTTTTGTTGAAAAATTTGTTTAACAAAAGGAAACTTGTGTTTGGTGTAAGTGTCGAGCATTAAAATAATTACATAATTCAATTTTTTTTCTTCTTTTATTTGTTAATTTTACGCTCAATTCATTTCCGTATTGATTGGAATTTGCCCTCTTTTACGTAACATGAATTTGCACATTTAATTATGCGCTATTTTCTATTGTCGAGTACTCATTACATGATTTTTATTTAATAATATATTATAATTTGTACATTTTTAAGCAATTTTTTTTTTTTAATGTACGGGAAATGAGTGATGATCTAGCGGAACAAAGCGTGTCGTGAGCCGCCGGGATGAAAGCTTTTTTTCGTACATTCACTATATAGTGAATTTTGTTAACAAAAATT
>JH431957.1:93143-136271 GCA_000239455.1 Strigamia maritima | reverse complement strand
TATTTATTTTTTTTTTTTTTTTATTTATTTTTTTTAAAATTTATTTTTGATTTTAATTTCCAATAGGAGAGATTTTTATTATAAAACTTGACATTTAAAGGCATCACTCTCTTGACATAGTGGATTGGGCCTTGACCTTGCTTACAGGGGAATGTAGGCTAAACCTGATCATTCACCCTCTTTTAAGAGGAAAGAAGGAAAAAATTTATTAAAGGTGCAAAAATTAATTTCATGCTACTTAGTTTGAGTGAAATAATAAAGTGTAATTTAAAAAAAATGAATTATCTTTTTGATCAATTAAGTTATTTAATAGGATTTGAAATCAGTACTGTGTAAATAATGGATCTAGACAAATATGTCATGCATCAAAGAGCAAATACATTTGATTTCAGAGAAAGTGGGACAAATTAATGGGGGAAAATGGTTAGCCAGTAGCCATACAGAATTCCATTTGAAAAACGTTTATAAGCATCAATTAAAAAACTTAATAAATTACAAATGTGATGATAAACTTGATAAACATCAAAATACTTGGTAAACAACAAAATAACCAACAAAATACTTGATAAACAACAAAATAACCAACAAAATACTTGATAAACAACAAAATAACCAACAAAATACTTGATAAACAACAAAATAACCAACAAAATACTTGATAAACAACAAAATAACCAACAAAGTACTTGATAAACAACAAAATAATCAACAAAATACTTGATAAATAACAAAATAACACTTGATAAACAATATATTAACCAACAAAATGCTTGATAAACATTGATAAACAACAAATTAATCAACAATACTTGATAATAAACATGATAAACAACAAATTAACTAACAAAATACTTGATAAACATTGATAAACAACAAAATAACCAACAAAATACTTGATAAATATTGATAAACAACAGATTAACTGAAAACAAGTAGATAACAACATATTAACCAAGAAAACAAGTGTATAACAACAGATTAACCAAGAAAACAAGTGGATAACAATAGATTAACCAAGAAAACAAGTGGATAACAACAGATTAACCAAGAAAACAAGTGGATAACAACAAATTAACCAAGAAAACAAGTCGGTACCTACAGATTAATCAAAGAAATTAGTGGATAACAACAGATTAACCAAGAAAACAAGTGGATAACAACAGATTAACCAAGACAACAAGTGGATAACAACAGATTAACCAAGACAACAAGTGGATAACAACAGATTAACCAAGACAACAAGTGGATAACAACAGATTAACCAAGAAAATTAGTGGATAACAGTAGATTAACCAAGAAAATTAGTGGATAACAGTAGATTAACCAAAGAAACCAGTAGATAACTCTAGATTAACCAAGAAAGTAACAGATTATTCCTAGAAAGACGTAATAAACACTAGATTAACACTCAGAAAAATTACCAAAGCACAGTAACCCATAGCAAAAAATGATATAGAAAATCTTTTGCATAATGCTAAATCTATTCAAATATCATTAAGGTTAATACAGTTCCTGTTGAAGATCATCGCCACACAAAACTCCTTTCACAAAAAAAATAAAATATGAAAACTAGGTCAATGCCTCGTGCCTCACAGACCCCTAAAGAGAGTGGGGAATAGGGTTGTTCCGGGTCACGATTTATACATAATCCCTCGAAAATATTTCTCCAAACAACAAAACTTCAGTGGGAGGACTTTACACATCCGTAACTAATACATAATAAATACATAATGCAACACAACAATTGAAAGTTTTTTAAAATTAATTAATTAATTAATTAATTAATTAATTAATTATTCATGAATTTAAAAAAAAATAATTATATTTTTTTATTATACAAATGAATGTATCTATGTACCATGACTTTGTGAAGTATAAATTCACAGACATTTCCTTTTCTGTAACCTTGACCATATGTGTATGTGTGTGTGTGTGTGTGTGTGTGTGTTTTGACCTTATTCGAGTTAATGATTAATTAATTTTTCTTTACATGTTTGTACTGTTTGACTCAGGGAGGTGTTAAAGTGGAGGAATAAGTGTGTCAGCATGCCAAGCTGAAACGATGTGAAGGGCTAACATATCCCCTGTGGGGCTTTGACCTGTGCAAAACAGTTTATTGGCATTCAGGTCATTCCCCTAAATGTAGGACTGACCAGTCTCGCATTAGTGGTTGTAATTTTCACGGGCAAAAGTTGTCATCAAAATATTTGGGTGTGATATCATTTGTTTTAATTGTAGACCCAATTAGATAGAAATGTAAAAAAAAAAAAAATATGATGTAAAATTGTGAGAAATAGTTTTTATGAAGGGCGCTAGGGGGCAGCTTTAATTGGCTTTATGTTGGTGAAATCGTGGCGGAAGACAGGAGGGCTGTAAAAACAGTATATGACAATAAGGTTAGAAGAAATTTTTTTGTGTATGGTTTTAAGTGTGTGTTATTAGTTTTGAAGAATGTTTTATGGGGTTATTTATGGATTGAGATTGGAGATGGAAGTGGTTGATGGTTAGTTCAAGGTTTTGAAGTGTAGGTATGTAAGACATATTTTGAAAAAATTTGAATTTATTGGGGCAATTTGGATAAATGTCGACAAAATTTGAATTTAATGGGGCAATTTGGATAAATGTCGACAAACTCTGAATTTATTGGAGATATTTGGAGACTTTTGACAAAATTTTAATTTATTGGAGAAATGGATAAGTTTTGACAAAATTTGGATTTATTGGAGAAATGGATAAATTTTGACAAAATTTGAATTTATTGGAGAAATTTTGATACACATTTTGACAAAAATTTGAATTTTTGATACAATTTAACAAAATTAGATTTTTTTCTGATACTAGAAAAAATTTCAGCAAAAGTATGTTGTCTAAAAAGAAATTTATCGGGTATGGATTAGTCCCATTTTTTACTTTTGTCGTCTTCTGAGTTTAAACCCCACCATTGTTATTCTTTTGGACTTTAAAGCTGGAAGGAAATTAAATAATTTTTTTTGGTAAAAACTTACTGAATAACATAATAAAATACAACAAACAACAATGTAACAGTAAAATTGCACAGTATAAGTCCAAAACGAACAGACAACAATATGAAAAAGTGCGAGATAAAAGCAATAAGGTGGGGCGATTCAGGACAATTTTTTGTATATTTTGATATGTCCAGGAAAAGGTTGAGAGAAATTCATCTATTTAAGAGTCTTTTTGGATAGAACTTGATGTGCTCTTTCAAAAAAAAATAGTAGTTGACTCTCTGACCAATGGTCACCGAGTTTTTTAAAAAATAAGAGGGTGTCTCAAATTTCTCACAGTGGGAAGTGTTTGGGACATGGTTTTTTTTCTGATGCTTTTTGGATGAGAACTCAATGAGAACTCAATGGAAACTCAATGAGAGCATTCTGTGGGGGTTTTTAGGTCTATAAATTTTGTTTTTAAAAAAGAAAATGTCCATTTAATGGAAAAGAAACGCATAAAACGAGAAACGCATTACGAGAAAAAGTATGCTTAAACAGTGAAAATATTATAATTACAACTTAAATTGCTTTATATGTACATCTGTTGTCGAGATGTTCCATAAGTTACTGATGATGACAAAAAAAAAAAAAAAACTATCAGTAATGTTGTGGCAAAACAAATTTCAAATTGGAAATTTTTTTTCATGAAATGAACTTTAAAACATAACTCGGATTTGTCCAAGTCATCTAAAACTAGAACTTCTCCTTTTTTTCCATAATTCTTAAATCCCAAAAAATCCCAAATCCCAAAATAATTTTTCGCAAAAAGGGGCCTTCGATTCCCTCTATATCATTGTCAAAAAAAGCATAATAATCGTCGAGTTCTTCGGTGGTATGGGGAAAACGATCGGCCAACATCGGAGACTCCAGCGGCGCTGGTGGGTCTCGTCTAATTACCCATCGACGGAAAGAAGTTTTGTCTTCCGGCAACAAAAAATTCCAAATGCGGTCCTTGGATCCCCATCGCAAAAATACTGCTTTTGAAAATATTTTTCGGGCGGTCCAATTTCGGTATGGAAAGGGAATTTCCTGGCAAATTTCTTGTGGGAGTGCCCCTCGAAATATTCGGGTACTAACAGCAAAGTCTTCCGGCAGTTTGTCTACTCCGCTTTTAATCTGATTAATCTAATAGTTAAAAGTAAATAAAAATTTTGTTAATTTGATATTGTCTACACAGTAATTGGTTGACTGGTTGGACACAACAAAAAAAAATTGTTTGTTGAAAGCAAGTCAAAGTATTGGTTTCTGCAAAATCCAATAAGTTGTAAAAATTAGGGGAAGTAATAAAATAAATAGTTTTAGTTATTTTAAGTCTAATCCGAGGTTGTCATGGTGACACCCCTTTACAATGCGGGCGATGACGTCACTAAGTGATGAATCGGCCACTTTGTAAGAAAAAGTTAAAAATCGTAAAAATTCGTTAATTAATTAATTTCAAAAAGTTCTCAAAGAAAAAATACTTGTTTCGATTGGAAATGACACGTTCTATCCGAATCTGGTCATTTCAAAGGAAAATAATGATTCTAGCTATCATTAGATCATTAGTTGCGATTTTTCTTTGAATTTTTACATTACCGAGGAAGATGCTTCTTTTTTAATTCGATCGTCCTCGTCATCCATTTGTTCTGCCCACGTGGATTGCTTGAAATTTTCTCGTTTTTGAGGACGATCGCCATCTCCGGACGCTCCGCAACTGGCCATTTCAAAGTTGAATCGATGTTGAAGAAAAAGTTTCATGCTACCTGCTTCTCTGCTGTCTGCTACTTGGTTAGTGTCGGGACGGAAGTCTCCACTACATTAGTAGTTGCAGATACTTGTCTCGTGATTGGTCGCTATGTGACGTAATGTGTATGCGTTACGTCATACGGTATCGTCTTCTTCTGGTGATGGATCTTGGCTTTAGTTCCGCTTTTTAAAAGATGACATCGAAATTTTGGAAAATTTTTGTCTCTAGGTTTTTTCTGTGGATTTTCTGGTAATGTATTTTTGTTTTGTAGTGACTGATCAACTTGACCACTGTCACTCTTGTTTACTAGTTGAGATGACTCATCGACTGGTTCGAGGTCATGTTTCTCTATTTTTCTCTCGATTTTGATTTTCACTTTCTGATTCCTTTTTATTTTCTCTCCATTTCCCCGTATTTAAGGATAAAAGATCTATATCTTTTAGCTTTATGGTTTCAATACATTTTTGTGAAGAGAAATCAAACTTTTTAGTCTGTTTCTTTCGTAAAATTTCATTTTCTGTTGGTTCTGCAGGAATTTCCTGCAAGGTATTAAGTGTGATGGATGCTGGAAGATCTACATCATCATCTTCTGTCCAAATTTCTTGTTTAAATTCTGGGAAATAGGGGGATAATTCGGATGCATGAATTGATTCGAAACGAACATTATCTGCTAATCGTTTAAGTTCGACGGCTCCACCTTGGTGAATCTTGGTTATGGCGTACGGTCCTGTTCGCTTATCTGAAAGAGCGGCTGAAATTTCCTTTTGAGCGCTGCTTAGAACATGACTGTCTCTCCATACAAGGTCATTGACTTTAAATTTTGTAATTTAATGTCAGGATCCAAATGTAGTTGAGTACGTCTTCTTAAATCAAAAATGTGTGCCATCATATGTTGGTAGGGATTTGCTATTATTTCCTGCATTTTTTGAATATATTCATGGGGTTTTTCAGGATCGATTTTCAAAATTCCTTCAGGTGTTCTCGGGTCCCATGGTACATAAATTTCACGGAAAAAATTCAAATACGCTGGCGAGAAATCGCGTCCTCTCGTAATAGTATTGCAAAAACCAAATGCAATTTTTCTTATAAATTCATCCCATTGGGAATGATTATCCGTATAAATTGCAATGATGTACTTCAAATCTCGGTTCACTCTTTCCACTGGGTTAGCTTGAGGGTGATATGGTGAAGTATAACTGGGTTGGATTTTGAATTTTTCGCAAAATTTTTGATATGATTTTGCTCGAAATTGTGGTCCATTGTCCGATATTAATTTTTTAGCAAAACCAAATCGCATGAAAACTTCATATAAGCAATTCGCAACTTTCAGAGCTGTTGGTGATGCCATTGGAAATAATTCGGGCCATCGCGTTGCGACGTCCATTATAACTAAAATGTGTGTATTCCCTTTCTTGGTCCTTGTTTTGGGACCAGTCAGGTCCACTGACAAACAAAAAAATCTAAAATCTAAAATCTATGCATAACTGAGGATAACATCCTGGTCGCATGACTAAGACAATACGCATGCCATTATCCCCAGTAGCGTCAGAAACAATTCCTTTCTGCTTTATATCCATGCACAACTGCTTGGTTATCTCTCGCTTTTGTGGATTAGTGCTTTTGAATGGCACTCGTAGTGGTAAATCTGTGTCTAAAATAATCGAATGTTTCATGACAGACGTCCTTCCTGGTTCCTTGGTATTTTTAAGAATTTCCGTAAAATCTTCTCCAAAGTCATTCCTAACGACGCTTTCTCAATTAAAGTGTCTATTACATCTGGAATTTTAATGATAGCATTAAAATTTTTGGCGTCAGTATTCCACATAGTAGTTGAATCAGTTTCTTCCAGCTTTTTGGGATGAATTCGGTTCAGAACAGCTTGTGAAATAAATGGAATTGTGTCTATTGGTGTTACAAAATTCCAATACATTGTTATAGGATTCGGTTGAATGCGTAGACGCTGCATTAAATCACATCCGATGATCAAAATTGGGTTCTCCGTTGGTAATACGAGAAAAGGATGTTGAACAATTCCTCCAATCCATCTGAATGAAATGTCAATGCGTCCTAACGGTTCTACATCATTCGCAGCGGTTGAAATTTTAAATCCTGCGGGAGTTGTTTTCATTTCTTCCAAAAGTCCAAGTGCGTTTGCAACGGACTTAGAAATAAAACATCGGTTGGCGCCTGAATCAAGTAAAGCCAAGGCCTCACTGTTTAGCGTTTGAAATCGCATGGTAGGTAAAGTTTTCGTAACTGTAATATCCTCGCCTACCATACATCGTATGTGTCGAGCTACGGCTTTTTCAATGGGTAGCTGATACGTTAAAATTTCAAAAACGTTTGTATCATCTAATTTAATATTTTTAAATTGAGTAATACATTCTTCTAAATCGGTTAATTTAAAAGTTTTTACGTCCTCATTCTTCTGGTTCTGCCAAATAGAATCTATTTCTTCAAAACCTCACTATCTAGTTGTAATTTTCCTTGAAAACAGAAATTCTTCAAATCTTTTTCTATTTTGGCGATGGGGATAGATGAAATATCTGTAAATGGGAATACAAGGTCAGGGTATTTAATAGTGTCCATCTTAATTTGTTGATTCAAGAAGTCGTTAAGGATCTTTAGTTTTTCCGATTTTTCAATCTGCGTGGTATCCACTGAATCAAATGGATCTACGCCTACAAGTTTTTTCGGATCAAGTCCGCTAATCTCTTCATAGCTTCATCAAATTCCTTGAATTTGGCTTCCTTCTCAGTAGGTGGTTTGGGGCACTTGTCTCGCCAGTGTCCCAATTCTCCGCATCGAGAACAAGGATCTGTGTAGGGTGACTTCCTTCTTCCGGTGAGGGGGTTCTGGATCTAACTGTAGTCGGAGAAGTCGCTGGCAATGGAGATTTTGACCCATCGCCGGTCTTCACCTTTGAAGCATCAAAAGATTTTTTTCGGTTCATCGGCACTTTGTATGCATGCGCCGTCGGGTTATTCTTAGCTAGCAAGGCTACGAGTTCATTGGCAAACGAATCAGTAGTAGTCGGGTTGGGTTCAGAGGGTGGTTCGACTTTCTCGGATACGGTAGTTGAATGTAATTTTCCTCTGTGTGGACTTCTAGGTGATGGGTGCGGAATAGGACGATCGTCAACTTTCTTTGCCGGTATTTTGTCCTTTTCTGCCAAGTAATCTTCATCTTGTGGTGGTAATAACAAATTTACACCTTCTTTGGCAACTTCTTTGAATCGAGTCTGCCTTTTTGCGTGCGCAGCTCGTTCATCTGCAGTCAAATATGCCTTATATCTTTCATCTATACGTATCTGATTGTTTTTCAAAAATGTTACTAATTCCTTAAAGGATCCGAGGTTCGGAGCATCCACATTTAGTAACAAAGTCTTGGAGTATTCTGTAAGACCTGTTCTGAATTGACGGCCTTCAGCAGCATCTCCCATTGAATACGGTATTTTAGCCAATAAATCCGTAGTCCTTCGTAAATATGATCGAATATTTTCGCCTTTAAACTGTTTCAGCTTGTCCCATCTTTGCATGAGATCTTCATTTGATTCGCCATATTCGGTCATGAATTCTTTCACGAAAGAATTCCATCTATGAAACTCTTGCTGATAGTACCAAGTCAAGGCATTTCCTGTCAAGGCACGTGGCACTAATTTCTTCAAGGCATTACGCGTATCTATGCCGTGTAAACGAGCAAGACACATAATCTCTTCTAAAAATGTTGATCCAGCCTGCCAGTCTCCATTGAAAAGTAGTGGGTTCATTCTGTCCCATCGTATTTCTCTCTCGTTGGCAATTTCGTGAGTCCAACTTGCTGACAAATATTTGGCAATTTGTTGTTGCATTGCCAAGTTTGATGCGTCACTGGAATTTCGTGTAGATCCATTCGAATTTCGAAGGAGTCTATCGTGTTCTTCCCGAGTAACAAAATTTGACTGTTGATTCGGCATCGGTGGTGGATCAGGTTGTTTACCAGTATTATTCGAGTTATTCGGGTCAGGTGGTCGGGTAAAGTGTTGGCGTGATCGGCTCTGTCGACTACGTGCCGTTGAAACAGTGTCTGATGAGGATTCGTCGCTAGAAGGACCGGGAGGAGGAGGTGGTGGACATCCAAACTTCCTTCGTCTAGCTGTCGTAGTAGAAACTGAACATTCACTATCGGAGCGTCGAGTTTTCTTCTGAGAGGGCGGCAAATCCATAGGAGTGGGACGCTCTCTACTTTTTTCTCTTTCCTGGTTCTTAGCGTCCATCATCGTTAATAGTTTCGAACTATTATCAAAAATTTGATTTTTCAATGCTGATCGTTTCTTCGCTTTTCGGCTACTTCGAGAAGTCTTATGGTCTTCGCTGGAAATGTTAGACTGGCTTCCCAAGTCTGAATTGTGAATCTGAACAATAGGTGGTTTACTATTCAATTCTCACAATTTAATTTGGTCTTGCAATTTGGATTGGGCAATCGAATCCAAAATTGCTCTGCGAATTGGATCTATGACTGTTGACTTGCTGTCCATAACCTGGGTTGAAGTGGTTGGTAGAACTACGCGTTCTAGTCTAAATTCGGCTGATTCTTTCTTGTCAAATGACGTCATGGAATCCTGAATCAGCACGAGGTTATTTTGGTCATAAATCTCTACCTTACGTCGCTCAAGATCCTCTTGAGTTTGTAATAAACGTCGACGTAATTCTTCGTTTTCTTGCTCAGACAATTTGAGATCAACTTCTAATAATTGCTGTCGAGTTTCACTTTTCTTGACTTGCCCCTTTTCAATGATAAACTGCTGTTCACGTTGAAATATTTCATGGGCACGCTTAGCCAATTCTTCGCTCTCAATTCTACTTTGACGAGCTTGTCTTTCTAACTGTTCATTTTGGCGGCGAAATTGATCCTGACGTTGCTGCTGTGCGAGTTGCAACTCATTCAATTCCTTACTCTTCTGTTCCAAACTTAATTTTGTCTCCTCCAGTTCTCGTAATGATTTAGGAGTTGGGCTGGTACGAGAGTTAGCTTTGGCTTCCAAAAATCTAATGTGAGCATTCTTTTGAGCGTGGAGAGCGTGTTGCTGTTCCAATTCATCTTCGAGTCTTGCCTGCTCGAATAATTCGTCCATGCAGGCAATCAATCTGATCGCTTCAATCGGGTCTTCGTCATCTGGAAACACTAATCCTCGCTTACGAGCCATTTTCTTAATAAATTCAGGTAAGGGTTTTCTCTCCGGTGTCACCGTTGGTGTCACAGTCGTCTTCACATCTGAAGTTTCTGATGGAGAATTACGAGTCGTGGATCGGGTGGATTAAATCTTGGATGGTGTCACATGAGGAGATTCTGTTTGTGACGTCAGTATCTGCTGATCATCCTTCGGTTCATCATGTATGCCGGCATCTGGCATATTGGAGATTTTCTTCTGAATTGGAGAGGCTTTCTTTTCCTCTTCTGAGTCGGTTTGCACTCGCTTCAAAGTCAACCCGTCAGGTGAAAATAACTGCGCTACCTCTTCATCCAGTTCTTTATCTCAATCAAACTTAGATTTCTCTAGTTCTTTAGTTTGACTTCTGGTTGGAATCCGACCTTTCGGCGGGCTTTCCGAATCAGTCAAAACTCGTTTGCTTTTCCTTCCACGATTAGACATTTTGACACTCTTGCAAGGTCAAAACAATAAAAGAGAAAAAAGAAAAATACAATGTGAATAATATTTTACACTAAAAATAGTACTCAAACAATGGAAATCCCGGCCAGGCCCCCAAGTGTCGCGATCACGACTTCTAACACTAAAGTAATTGCAAATATTAATAGAATAAATAAAGTCCGCGAGTTCAAAACTTTGAATCGCGAGGGGATGCTGTTGAACAGGCTTACTCTTGGCTGGTGTCTAGGGGTTATGATAAAGGAACTTACTCTAATCTGCGACGGTCGAATGAAATAAGTTAAGACTTGTTTCATTTGCTTTTCAAATTCAAACATAATCTTTATTCAAAAATAAGATTATATATATATACAACACAATTTTCCAAAGTGAAAGCTAAAATCAAACTGAATATTATTCGCATGGTTAAACATATGTATTTTACGATAAAATAAATTGATGACTAGAAAGTTATCGAGCAGGGCGTCGGTCGAGTTTCGGCGGAAAACTAGCGGCGTCATTCTTCTCAATCGTCACTTTTTTTGGCGGGAAAGTAAGACTCGTATGCCACGGTCTTACTCTCTGTAGTTCGTAGTTTGACCTCAATCGAGTCAAACCACGAGAAAATCAATACACTGACTTATCTTTACCGTGTCCAACGTTCCTAGTTGGACAAGTAACTGGTCGATGATTCAGTTGAGTCTTTTTCGTGTCTCTTTGATGATATCACAAATCAACGGGTCTGGGGTGAGCAGAGGCTGATGATGTGATCAGGTCAAAGGCAAAGAGAAAAAGAGTCAAGATCGAGGGTGCAAACCAGTGATTTGCACTGGGACGCATGCGCAGATCGCATGGTCCCCTGAAATTCGGGTGCAAAATTCAGTTGAGTTGTTGGGGCGTGCCGTAACCGAGGGGAAAAGTGTCTGGCACACTTTTGGCACTAATTAGGGTTAAAAATTATCAAACAATAATATCCAGAGTTCTCACATTCAGTACTAAAAATAGGTTTTTTTGGTCACTGCAAGTAGCGGTAGCGATAGCGCACTACTATTTTCGGTAGCGGTGCCACCACTGCCAACAATGTTCCTCACCAAGCTCAAATGAGCAGTTTGGGATACAAAATGATTTTTAAAACATGTTCTGGAAACATAAAAAAAATTAAATAAAAATCAATTCGGCCATTTTAAGAGATGGCAAACTGTTGAAATGGAATGTTTGTTTCGACTACCAGGGGAGATAAGATAAGATAAGACCTCTTGCCCACATATTTGACTTATTTGCATTATCCAATCAGGGCTTTTTGACCCAGTATTTAATCTGTACTTTGTAAAATAAATCAGTCACATCCTTGCAATCAACACGCGTGTTCACTTGTATTTGAATCCACACCAATCCATCGCATAAAACTACACGAACACTATTCAGTCATAAAATTTTTGATGTAGTAAACCCTTCAAAGTCGGATTCTCGCAAACAACTCAGTAATTTGTTTGTTGTCAGTTGTTACATTTTTTTCCTTCAGACTTGTCATAATTTAAACGTAACAATTCGCATTTTGTACAGGAAACATTTTGTTGATATGACAAACAAAACAAATTTGCTTGTACACACCCACTACAACAGGTGTCATGACTTGCGTAGATGCTATTGAGAATTCATTTTCAATCATTTTGATTTACAGTATAACATACTTGTTGTGAAAGACGAGATAAAAGTAACTGATATTTCTCTTGTTAGTTGAAAAAAAAAAAATTTAGTCGAGTTTATGTTTTACTTTGAATTTCACACTAGGATTAGGAAAAACCTAAAAACACTAACAAGAAACATCAACTGAACAGACATCTTAGGTGTGTGAAGTTTTACTTGATCAATTAAACTGTGATTTGATGTTTTAAAAATTTTTTTTAGTGTTAAAAATTGGAATAGTGATGTCTGATGTCTAATTTTTTTTTTTTTTTTTTTTTAAAATAATTTTATTTTGTAATAATATTTATGTCTTTGATGCTGGGTCAACAATAATAATGTATTGGGGCTCTTTAGGTTAGAATTTTTGATTTGTGTTATTAAATTTTATGATCTGATGTTTTAATGTTTACAAATATTGCAAATAAAATTCTGGAAATTCAAAATGTACAATGCAATAGTTATGATATACAATCAAAAATGTATTGTAGGTACCTAATACAATACAATGTGTTTTGTATTATCATCTGATTGCAACTGTTAGTAGCTAAGCACCAATCTTAAACAAGAATATAGATTTTATGTTCATGATCATTGTTTACACTGATGAATTCCATTGATAGAGGTTAGGATTATGAGAGTTGGGATTGGGTTTGGCCTGGAGAAAGGGTTAGGGTTGGGTTTTCGACTAGGGTTGGGGTCAATGTATGGTATGGTTCGGCCAGGGTCAAATTAACACAAATAATAAAAAAAGATTTCGGATCAAGATTAAAACAGGATTTTAATTTTTATTATTTCAAACTGCAGAGGACACCAAACAAGCCACTTCATCCTCACATTTTCTCTTTGCAACACTGTCAAAAAACAAAAATCGTACGGATCATCACAAAAGCAGCGCAACTGCCAAGGCCGCTAAGTAAACCGGCTGTCAAGCTGGGCAGATCGACAACGCAAACGACCCAGTAAAAACAGATCCCGGCGAAAACCACAGACTTCACTATACTTGGCCCTTTCCGAAAGCGAACACCGACACCAGACACCCGAAAAACACAAGCCCAAGCAACCCAGACACACGACAACAACGCAAACACACCAAATCCACACTGAAACCCACAAAAAACCAACCACAACCAAAACATCAAACAAACACAGCAACAACACACACACCCACGCATATACACCCATACAACTAAAAACGCAAGACAAACAGCCACACACACTATCACAAACCCAACGTCACAAAACCAACACCGATTCCAGCGAACGCCAAAAAATAAAAACCCCCATCCCTAAACAAAAACTCAACAAAAGCAATCACACACACACACACCACGTAATCCCTAAGAGCCATGCAACTATCGCACAACAAACACGGAAAACACCACAGGCAAACTGAATGCAACTGTGTCCAACAGGCAGGAAAGGGCCACATAAAGTGAAGTGTGTGGTTTTCGACGGGATCTGTTTTTACTTGGCCGTTGCGTTGTCGATCTGCCTGCCTTGACGGCCGGTTTACTTGGCAGCTTCGGCAGTTGCGCTGCTTTTGTGATGATAGATTTAACACATCTAAATTTATTAATTTCATTGTTCAATGGAATTTTAACTTTAAATTCTCTATTGTTTATTGGAATTTATCACTTTAAGTCTGTAAACTCACAAGTGTGCATCCAGGCTTAGAATTCTGCTGATTGACTGGACTAAAATATTTTTGTGTGTTTCACAGTTGTCTTATGGGTTAGTAGAGGGCGCATGAAAATTTTCAGATTTAAGTCAATAGATAATTTGTTGATATGAAAACACTTGTATCTGCACATCTGCCCTCTATTGAGTAATTAGAATATACGTATTTTGGATTATTATTTTACAGATATCCGGTAGATGGCGAAATAGATTTTAACCACCCTTATTGTATTATCTATTCTAAAATACTAAACCATTTTTTTTCTAAAATCAATTTCGGCGTCCATAAGTGTTTAAATTGTTAAAAGAAAATTAGTAATAAAAAACTTCAAAAATATGAAATACCTACAAACGACGCAAATTTTCTAAATTTAGGAACAGTTTTGCAAAATGAAACAACCAATTGTTTAAATTGAGGAATGCATTGTTTAAAACCCGAAGTGGGAAGACATTATTATGTACTGAATTGAATACCTTTATATTGTTTTCATTTCTAATCATTTTTTATCCAATCTACAATCACTTTGTAATTTGAATATAGATGAAACGAATTTAACAATTTAATGATTTTAATTAATTTTCTAAGATAGGATAAAATTAGCTTGTGCACAATATTACTGATTTTTATTTTTCTTCACTGCATTACTAATCATTGCATAAGCAACTTCATATCACAAATGTGCATTGACTGAATTTTGTACAAAATATGAAATTATTATTTTTTTAATATAAAATATTATTTTACAAGTTTTTTTTTTTTTTTTTTTTATTTAAATTTTTAAACTTAGAGATAAAGATTAAATCATTAATTTTTTTCCATTATCATTAAATGACGTCAAAAGATCTATTATAACACTCAATCATTCAATTAGACCTCACAGTGAAGCCTACTTTAATTTAATTTTTATGCGTGTTTTTATGATCATTCTATAGTTACATAATCATAAAAATGGCTCAATATATGCCAAAATGCGTCACAATCGTTCCATATAATAGTTTTTCATTTGAAACAACAAAAAAAAAAACAAATAATAATTTCCAAATTATGTTGATGATTGATAACATTAAGCAAAACCTTTAACACATTTTCTTAATAGATGTATTTTTGAGATTTACTGAGACCTGCACCATTGTAAATATTTAATCAATTATTCTGATCTCTTCACACCATTCACTTATTTTGCATTCGCAAATTGCCTAATAAATAAGAATAAAAAAAACAAAAGAAAATAATGAATAGAAAAGTGAAGAAAAAAACATTTAATGGTTTGTTCTCATTTCCTCTTGGATTCCAAAAAGTATGACGTAGTTGTTAATCTGGATTCAATATTTAGACATTAAAAAAAGGCGTTTTAAAACATCTGTAGTCTACCATATGTAAAAACTCTGAAAAGGTGGGTTCACCCAATAATCTATTGTTTCTACCATCTGGAATGTGGGAGTGCAATGCAGAAGATTAATATTGGATATGGTTTTGGTTCATTTTGCTTGAATGAGAGCTACTTCTTGGGTTTACTTGACATTGGTTGGTCGATTCAGTGTTTAAAAAATTGTTTTTAGTTAAAAGTTTAGATTTTTTATTATAATTTTTTTTTTATATATTGGATAGTAAGAGTAAAAGTAAAATCAAGATGAGTAGAAAATTAGGAAATGACATTTATTTGCCGCTGCGCGTTGATTCTGATCATGGTGAGTTATTTAATTATTAATTTCAGAGATTATGGTTGGTTCATGTCACTGACCAAAGTGGAAATAGGCGTACCGGTGTTTTTCTGATAAGTTTTATTTTTATTTCTAAGAATGCTAATAAGGAACTTCAAAATGGTTAAAAAAAATACAACCACCGGTCATAAGTTTAGAAAGTGAGTGTAAAAAACTTTAGTGTCATGTTTGGAAAGGCTAGGGTTTCTCAAATACCGGGCATTTCTCAATACCGGTATTTCGGTATTTGTGCATGTGTAAAACCGGTAAACCGGTATTTTTCGGAATTTTTTTTATATATTATTTTATTTATTTATTAATTTTTTTGAAAAAATGATTGCGTAAATGAAAGCGCTGCACACCAACCCAACATGTGTATGCTGCGAACACGCAACGTACGCGGGTGGCATTGGGCAGCAATTTTCTGCTATCGGATTGGTTTCTGCGCATTCTGACAAAACCGTACCAATACCGCCTAAAAGACGGTATTCGGTAGCGCAAAAAAAACGGAAAAACCTGGTTTTTCGGTATCGGTATATACTGGTAGCGAAACCCTAGGAAAGGCATAACTTAAAAAAAACATCCAAATAACCTGAAATTTTTAGAAATTAATGTTAAATATGTTTATTCTTAAATACTATTTTTCCAGAATTTTATGAAACATTAAACAGGCAAAAAAAAAAATAACACAAAAAATGTAGAAAAAGCAAAAGTTTGGAAATTCATTTTTTCCTGGACAAAAGTTTAGAAATTGTGTAGAAAATTTACTCAAAACTGTTATACAAGCGTTTTATTAATACTAAATCAAACCTCTGCTACCAGAAGACTCTAGATTTTTGCACAATTTGTGAATCATGGGGAAAGCAAACAATTGACTCAGAAAAGGGTCGAATTTAACAACTGAGTCTAGCAGGAAAGTCTCAAAACTTGAATAACTCGAGAATCACTTGATGTAGAATTAATTTTTTTTAATGAAAAGATGCAGAAATGTATGGAGAACAGTTCTTAAAAGTTTCTCAAAATGAATGTTTTTTTAACGTTTGAAATATTGATTTCAGAAGAGGTGAAAGGGCGCCATTTTTTAAAAAAATTCACAGAAATTTCAATTTTGATTCAGTCATTATAAAATTTTAGGAGGTTATTTAACATGCAGTAGTAAATATGCTTCTAAAATTTTGTAATGATTGGATGGAAATTGAAATTACTGGGAATTACCATGATTTACAAATTGTGCAAAAATCTAGAGTCTTCTGGTAGCAGAGGTTTGATTTAGCATTAATAAAACGCTTGTATAACAATTTCGAGTACACAATTTCTAAACTTTTGTCCAGGAAAAAATGAATTTCTAAACTTTTGCCCTTTCTACATTTTTTGTATTCTTTTTTTTGCTTGTTTAATGTTTCATAAGAAAAAATAGTATTTAAGAATAAACATATTTAACATTAATTTCTCAAAATTTCAGATTATTTGGATGATTTTTTTTGAAGTTATGCTTTTCTAAACTTATGACCAGGGGTTGTATATGGTATATTATAGATGTAAATACCCATACAAAATTAATTAAATTGGTTTATATTGATTGAAAATATATATTTTGATGTGTTTTATGCCTGCAATAGTTCTGCATAATCTTAATTTGAGGCAATTTTGAATTTAAACTACTAAAACATCCCCTCAAACTATTGTTAGTAAAACCATGGTAACCATGGTAACAGCACTAAAGCGCTTCAACTCAGAGTGTATAAAACATGTCAATTGACACCACTAATAGGTCTTTGCGTTGACCCAAAATGTTAGGTGTCTGAGGGTTAAATATGGGGTCATGGAGGAGAAAGGGATGCATTGGACACCCAAGTCATGTGAATAACAGACAAAACAAACACTATAGGTGCGTTTAATTTCATTTAACTTATTAGTTGACTTAACTGCCGTGTTGATGACTTAAACTCATCACATATGACCTTTTGGACATCATAGTTTTGGCAAATGACTCGTTTAAGGCAATTAATCTCAGTTAAGTTGCATTTAATATTGCCTGAATAAAATTCTTAACTGTGTAGTCGACTTAAAGTAGCAGGATGTGATGTATTTGACGTCATATTCATCTAAAACCTCCCAACTTAGGCATCTTTACTTAAGTTACCCAATTCGTATCTTAAGTAAAGATGTCTAAAGTAGGAGGTTTTAGATGAATATGACGTCAAATACATCATATCGTCACTTTAAGTCAACTACACACTTAAGAATTTTCTTCAGGCAATATTGAACGCAACTTAACTGAGATTAATTACCTTAAGCGAGTCATTTGCCATAACTATGACGTCCGAAACGTCACATGTAATGAGTTTAAGTCAACTTAGCAGTTAAGTCAACTAAGTTAATGTCTCTAAATCAAATTGAACGCACCTAGTGTAAACAATCTTTAAATTGTGCGTGTAAAAATGAAACAAGAACTCATGTGGTTCGCAATCTCGGTTAAGTGTAAATTTTACTAGGCACATTCAAAAACTCAAGCAAGACTCGTGCTATGAGTGATAGCACGAGATTCTCGTGCCATTTTGGTCATGTGACTCGTGTTCCATCTAGTGCTAAGCTGTTAAAACGAGAAAAATAGCATGACCTCTCACACCATGTGTTAAGAGAGATTCTCGTGCTCTTTCAGCTTTTTATGCCAACTTAAGCAGCCATTTTGGAAAAGCATTGACCGAGAGAATGTAAGATGGCAGTACTTTTAGCCAAAAATAATAATTTCTAACCTTTATTTGCAATGAAAACCGTTTGACAAAAATCTTGAAGTTTTCTTTTCCGGACAACCATTTTGATTTACTACAATAAGATCCAGGTTAAGATCTTGTGTATTCCTAAAGTGGATCCTAATCCGGATCTTAATCCGGATCTTGTTTTAGTCACATGATTAACATTTCATCACACTCGTGTTAACAATAGCACGAGCGCATTCAAATACTTAGAACGAGTTTAGCAGTTTAGGACTTGTGCTCGTTTTGCACAAAACGAGCACAAAAAGTTTTTGAATGTGCCTACTGTGTTTATTTAGTGTTAAGTTGCATTTAAATACTATTTTGCTAATCCCTTAATCCCCTTTAATACAATCAATTGGTCACCATACGTGACCACTCTCCTGTCGTCCTCCTGGTGTCTAATGTCGGCCCGAAATTCCACAACAAAAAAGTCGCAGACAATTATGAGCGACATAATTCAACATCTAAATTTGTATAACTGATAGAAATACGGTATTTTGGGACCCCATCAGGACGTCTACTAAATTATTACGGCCGCATTTTAAAACTAATGGCTTCCTGTACATTAGACCATTACTTGAGGGCTCCAGACGGTTGGGTCTGCTGATGAGATTTTCGAGAATCGAAAGCACTGCGATTTGTGATGTGTTGTAACAATGCCGTTAAAAACTGAACTGGACAGTGTACTTGGATTTAAAATTGTATTTTATTATTTTCAAATTCTATTTCTTTTTCTTTTTCTTTTTTTTTTTTAGGAGAAATGTCAGACACAGAGGAGAATGTTGATTTCGAAGTGACGAAAGGACAGCAACAAGTGATCAATTCTTTGGCTTCAAATGGATCTTTAGGTAGAAAGAAAAACGGACATGCCGAAGTGTGGGAATCGCCTTACAAAACTGCTGTCGAAATATGCAACCTAAAGAAAAGTTATGGATCCGGAACTAGAAAATTAGAAGTTCTCACCGGCATTTCTTCGAATGTCCCAAAAGGAGCAATGTAATTAGCAAAGTGAAGCAACAAATTCCTAATGCAATGGGATAATTTTGCATATTGGAGTTTGTTGCTTCATTAGGTACCGAGTAATTGTAAGGTATTGTGAATGAAAAAAAAAAGTTTTTATTTTCAAACTGGTGATACTTATCTTTTAGCTTGTTAGAGAAAGAAAAAGCAGCTGCTGATGAGTTTAATATCACCAGGAAATGTGGACAAGTTGAGATAATTATTGTTAAGAATTTGAGTTTTATTGTTGGAATAAAATACTTACCATAGGAATAACAGGGAGAAATTATTTTTTAAGTGATGAAATCAATTTTTGGCACAGATTATAAACAATAGAGACTTTTGGTAAATAAAAAATTAATTATGAAACAGTAAATTAATTTTTGGTATTTTATTTTTTAGTATTTATTTGGTCAAAGTGGACCAATAGAAAAAACTACAAATTTCATTAATTGGAAAAACTGAAGCTTATTTTTATGTTAAGAACCTAATGGTGGCTTGTAAGTGCAATAAGAAAGCTATAACAATGGTTACATTGATGCCATAATGAAAATTGGAGAGTTTTTCTATGTGGCAAACTGCACACTTGTGACTTTCAAAATATCCGAGTTATAGATATATTTCTTTTGAATTCTGTAATTCTATCTAAACATTTGCTTGCTAGCTGTGTTATTATTAGCATTATATTATTGGATAAATGGAAGTTTTCCCAGTATTAAGAAGTTGACAAAACCAAAACAGTTCAACAAAAACAATCTTAAGTTTTAAAATATTTTAAGTGTGTCTAACCTTCAACTTATAGTACCTTATATATACTCCCGTATAAGTCGAGGATTTTTGGACCAAATTTTTTATTTTATTTTATTCTTTTTTTAGTTATTTTTTTATTTTATTTTTTTTTAGTACTTAAAATGGCTATTGACCCTCGTATACATCGAACCAAATAATAATAAAATAAAAAAATAAAATTTAGGGGTCGATTTATACGCTTTTCGACCCGTTTTAAGTCAGGGTCGACTTATACGCGAGTATATATGATAACTAAATAATTACAGTCTAAAACAATAGAAATAGAAAGTAATTTTTAAAACATCTCTTTGGATGCATCTAGTAGATAAACAAACAAATTATACAAAAATTATTCTGCAATTAGCATCTGTTTCATCATTTTAAAAATTATTGATAACAACCAGTTTGGTTGGGGGTTTTATGATCCCACAAGTTGAGAATTTAATGATTTTACTGAGTCATTTATAGTATTAAATTTTTCTAAAGATTTATTTTTAGAACAACCATTAAACTTAATTGTAAAACAATTCACCCACATAGCGTATATTGTGTCTGATTGCCTGTTTTGATCTTAATTATGATCTTAATTGCCTGATCACAATATCTTTGAGCAACATTAATCATTTATCAAGGACATTCATGATGAATAACCCAAATGGAAAATCACTTAATAAAATAGTTTGAAAAACGACTCTGTAAGGCCATAAACAATCATAAACGAGCATAAACGAGCATAAACGAGCATAAACGAGCATAAACGAGCATAAACGACTATAAATACGACCAAAAATTGGTATTAATGCGCAAGCAAACGGGTTCTAAACTCTATTTAACAATTTGTGCTTGTGCACGAAACTCCCATTGGTTAATGGTCTATTAACCATTAATACCAATTTTTGGTCGTATTTATGCTCGTTTATGCTCGTTTATGCTCGTTTATGCTCGTTTATGCTCGTTTATGCTCGTTTATGCTCGTTTATGCTCGTTTATGCTCGTTTATGTTCGTTTATGATTGTTTATGGCCTTATAGAGTCGTTTTTCAAACTATTTTATTAAGTGATTTTCCATTTGGGTTATTCATCATGAATGTCCTTGATAAATGATTAATGTTGCTCAAAGACATTGTGATCAGGCAATTAAGATCATAATGCATTGTACAGTAGGCGGGTTCGAAAAGTCATTTAAACGAGTGTAACCACGTTTACACTCGTTTAAATTTTAATTTGCACGTTGTTTACACAAATTAATTCGTGTAAACGTCGTGCAACCGTCTTAAACGGAAACGACCTATTTTCGTCTTGCAAATGCACGTGCAACGGAATTTGACGTTTAAAGTGTTGTATTTGCCGCCATCTTGAATCCTCGCTTCGAATGTAAGTAGTAACAATGTGCATGATTCTCAAAATTGTTACTATTGTTACTATTTGTTACTAATTGTTAATATCTAATGTTATTTTTCTTGTAAAAGAAAAGCAGGCAAGAATGATGTCCTTGCTGAAAAATAACTGCTCCGTACAGCTTGTTTGTTTATTACGGCAGCCATATTTATGTGAATTATGTGTAAATTCTAGTGTAAATTCCAGTGTAAATTCCAGTGTAAATGCATAAGCAACATTTTAACTCGAAAAGTCAGTCGTGCAACTTGACATTTACACTATCAGTTGCACTGGTCGTTCAGTGCAAAATCATTTTCGAACCCGCCTAGTATATATATTGGGGTATTTTAGTTTAATCCACTAGTTGAGCTGAGTCGAAAAATCATTGCTTTCTAGTCCAAAAATGTGCCTGCCATTGTTAACAAACGAAAAAGCTTGTAAAATATTTTAAAAAATTATTTACATTTGAGTTTTTGTATTGTTGCGCACATTTTTTGGCTATGAAACAATGATTTTCGACTCGGCTTGACTTGAGGATTAAAATACGATTCCGCAATACAGTCGTACCTACGCGGTCCGGACACAGTTGGGTCGCAAAATAATTGTGTCTGGTGTCCGGTTGGGACAGGTGCTTTTTGGCTAGGCTTCTATGGACTTGTGTGGTCCGGACTGTGCCCATTGGGTCTGGACTAGACAGGTGTCCGGTCGGCGCTATGTCCGGACCGCACAGGTACGACTGTACATACTTTCAGTCACGAATTGTTGGATAGAGTTTAGTCAGTGGGAGTTTATCGCAATGTGTTGGCAGTGGAGTTTTAAGACATTTACCGTATATACTCGCGTATAAGTCGAGGATTTTTGGACCAAATGTAGCCTATTTTTCCAAATTCGACTTATATGCGAGTCAAAGAAACAAACATTTTTTTTTTTACAATTTTACAAATCACGTCTGTTCAACATGCAGGCCACCCCATAGGCTACCTATAGGGTGGCCTGAACGGACATGATTTGTGAATACCGTATACGCTCGCGTCTAACGTCGAGGATTTTTGGACCAAATCCTGGTATTTTTTTTCCAATTCGACTTATACGCGGGTCGATGGTTTTTGACCCGTTTTAAGTCGGGGCCGACTTATACGCGAGTATATACAGTATACAGTACAGGAATTATACCGGATTTATTTGGACTTTTAAACATGATTAGGAATTATTTGTCAAATGTTGAGGATATTTTTCCTGTACACATCTCAATGCCCATAAAACATGTACAAAACTTCATCACACTATCAGATTACGAATGAAAAGAAGGGACATACAAAAGACATCTTTTAACATAAATGAGGATTTTTTGGAAGTTGTTTATGATATCATATAATGCTATATTAGGATTGTTTACAGCCGCTATGTTTGACTTTCTTTTTGATTTTGAATATTTAACAATTTTTATATTTTAAATATCCAGATATGGTTTGTTGGGACCTAGTGGTTGCGGTAAAACAACATTACTTCGATTAATTATTGGAAGGCTCGATGCAGATTCCGGATATATTAAAGTTTTTGGGGATTATCCTGGCAGTAGAGAACTTGGTATTCCTGGTGAAAAAGTAGGATACATGCCTCAGGTAAATTTAATAGATAAACTAGTTCAAAATTATTTTTTTTTTTTTTTTAAAAAAATTTATATTCATGTAATTTGTTTACAGGAAATAGCATTATACAATGAATTTACTATTAGAGAAACTATGTATTACTTTGGACGTGTACATAATATGCCTTACAAAAACATCGAAAAGCGGATGAAATTTCTGCTTGATTTTCTTCATCTACCGAAGGAATCTCGATTTATTAAAAATCTCAGGTAATTATTTTCAACTAAGTTACAAATACGGTAATTTTAGAAAAATTTATTTATTTAGAATTATTTGATTTATGAATTTATGAATTTATGAATTTATATTTTTCAAGTGGGGGCCAAAAGAGACGCGTGTCCTTTGCTGTGGCTCTTCTTCAGGAACCACCTTTACTCATCTTAGATGAACCAACTGTAGGTGTAGATCCACTTCTTAGGCAAAAGTAAAAAAAAATTAAATATTATACAAAAAAAAAAAAAAAAATTAATTAAATATATAATTATTTATTTCAGTATTTGGAATCATTTAATCACATTAGTTCAAGGAGGTAATACTACTGTCATTATAACAACTCATTACATCGAAGAAGCTCGGCAAGCCAATGTGGTAAAAATTTCAAACTTGATATAGATAAATAAATCGAAATTTTACATCTATTATTTAAATTATTTATAAATTAGATTCTTATGATTTGTAAAATTTATTCAGTTTTGATGTTCCAGGTTGGTCTAATGCGCAATGGTAGAATCTTAGCCGAAGACTCTCCGGCAAATCTTCTTTCATCATATGATGCTCGCAATTTGGAAGAAGTGTTTCTCAAACTTTGTGTGGCTGATCAATCATTACAAATTACTACCGACAAAAACAAAATTGCTCAGGTAAATAATTTTATTATGATAATTTTTTTTTCTTGTAATTTGTTCACTACTTTGATGTCATGACGTTTGCAAGTAAAATTTTTCATCTCATTTATACGTATGAAAAATCTATTGAATTTGCTCTGTTATGAGACTGTATTGCGGTTTCTTAGAAACAATGCAATGCAGGCACACGTATAGTAAAAGGAAGTGCAGATGCAGATGCTCGTCAATACCATTTGTTCACGTGTGTAACAAGAATTTACATGAACTCCCACACGCATGCACTGTCTGGTTGGTATGCATCATCACAATAACACTGTACGTAGTAAATAAATCATCTGCGCATGTGGTGCACGAGGGCAGTAAATAATTTTTTAGACAGGAATATATAAGAATTTTTGAAATTTGGATTTAAATAATTTTGGTTGTTTTTAGGACAAGACTGAACTTTACGATGGATTTACTCCGCCAGTTGACAAGTCTCAGGGGCCAGTGACATTACGGTCTTTGCCCAAACATATGTCCACCGATGTTCTAGTCAACGAACAGCTGGAAGACGCTATAGTGAGACGTCCCCAAAGAACACGATGTAGAACATATTTTAGCACTAATAAAGCAATGGCAATGATCATTAAAAATTTCATTAGAATGTGGAGAAATGTTGGGTAATTTTCTAAAAAATCAAAAAATTTCATCAATATTGTTAATTTTTTTTTTTTTTTTTTTAAGGACAATGGTGTTCCAGTTCATTATCCCATCAATCCAAATCATCCTTTTCTGCTTAGCTATTGGCCATAGGCCTGAAGGTCTGGACGTTGGAGTTGTGAATTTCGACAATGATTCTCTTCAATATGGCCAAGCATTTATAAACACTATTAATAACAACAGTGTGATAGTGGTAGAGTATTTTGTTTAAATAATACTTAAAGGGTTTATTAAATCAAACATTTTTTACCTGAATAATTTTTGCCATTCTTAAAATGGTCTAAATGATTTTTATTTAATTTTTAAAGTTATCGAAACACGTTTAAAAAAATCATTTTGTATCCCAAACAGCTCGTTTGAGCTCGGTGAGGGACATTGTTGGCCACTGCTGGCAGAGCGCTGTTTCTGATTTCACAGTTGGTACTCCCCATGTTAAATGAACAGGGTAAACGTCACAACTGGCAACAATCACGATTTCACTTTTTTATATTGTCGTCAGCTCGTTTTTTACAACTTCAACATTGGGTTTAAATTATTTAATATTTTTGATCCAATAAACCAATAAAAGATGTGATGTTGTAAACGCTTTAATATGAGAATTTATTTAGTGAATTTTAATTTTCTTGTAGCATCCGTACGATGATTTGGATACAGCTCTGGAAGCGGTCAAAGTGAATGAGATTTGGGGTGTAATATATGTACCTTTTAATTTTTCACAAAATCTATTAAGTAGGTAAGAAAATTTAATGTGCTTATTCCAGCCGATTTTTGGCTCTATGTCACTGTATATTTTTTAATAAGGTATAAAGTAGCGCGTTAAGTTATACATAATTTTTTTTTTAAAAAAAGGTTTTACGGCTGTATGGATGTTGAAGATGAAGTTCTCGAAGGTGGCAAAGTTCGCGCTTGGCTTGACATGACAAGTACAACAAATTTATTTATTATTTTAATATTTTCTGAATCAAAATATTGTAATATATATGTATATTTTTTTAATAGATCAACAAATTTGGTATGCATTACAAGTGGAATTAATTGAAGCCCTACAGAATTTCACTAATGGCATGTTAGAAAAGAACGGAATTAATCCTAGCATAGCGGAGTTACCGCTATCGGTAAAAAAAATCCCGAATTTTCTTTGAAAAATGTATTTTTTTTTTTTATATTTCATCTTTGATTTTAGTTCGAAGCGCCTCTTTACGGCGAGAATCAGAAAGAAACTCCATCTTTTACAGAATTTATGGCTCCAGGAATAATTCTTAGGTAGCTAGATTAATATATTAAAAAAAAAAAAAAAAAAATTGAAATGTTAAGTTTAGATAAATTGTAACAATAATTTAATTTCTTTAGTATTTCATACTTTATGGCAGTTGGTTTGACAGCTTTAGCATTTGTATTAGAAAGAAAAGATGGGTTATTAGATCGTACATACGTAGCAGGTAAAAAACACGGTTTATTAAAAAACCAACTATATTAAACAACTAACTAAAGTAAATTGTACCACATTTGATACAACATAATTAATTTTTCTTACTTAACAAGTAACTAACAGGTCTGTATTCTGCATAACTTACTTTTTATATTTAATTATTCAGCTATTCTAATTTTTAATGATTAAAATTAATTTTTAAATAATATAAAAAAAAAAAATAATAATAATAATTTTATATTTTTAATTTTTACTTTTAGGTGTAGACACAATTGAGATTATGGTTGGTCATTTTTTTACCCAGTTCTTTGTCATGTTGGTACAAATTGGCCTTTCGCTTCTCTTCATGATTGTAGCATTCAATGTCCCGTGTCGCGGATCGGCATTTTGGGTCATTATGTTGACAATCCTTCAAGGCTCCTGTGGGATGTTTTATGGTGAGTTTTTTGGATTGAATTTAAAATTTAAAAAAAAAAAAAAATAATTTTCTGTATTTTATTAATTTCAGGGTTATTGATATCTGCATTCTGCGAGGAAGAACATACTGCCATCATGTTTGCACTTGGTTCTTTTTATCCGAATCTGCTGCTCAGTGGTAAGAATAATGTGAAATTGACCATTAAATAATTGTATTAATCTATTTTATTTTTTTTTTTTTTTTTTTTTAAGGAATTATTTGGCCTTTAGAGGGTATGCCCTGGTTTCTCAGATATATTAGCTATGGTTTACCCCAAACCTATCCAACGGAGGCCTTGCGCGCAATGTTGACGCGCGGTTGGGGTATTACTCATGGGCCAGTACTGCGAGGATTCGCCGTTACTTTAGGCTGGCTAGGTTTCTTTATCATTTTGACAATGATCGCGATGAAGTTCCGTAGATGATGATTCACTTAAACTATTATATTTTCCGCTTTCCTCTTTTAATTTTTTGTAATTGGGAATTTTCCTGCGCTTAATATTTTTCGCTTTCCTCCTTTTTGAGTTTTATTTTCTTTGCGCTTAATTTTCGTTTTTTTCTTGTAATTTTCATGGTTGGGTTTTTCCCGCGTTTAATATCAGCTTAATCTTGCTTTTTAGCTATTTTCCTAATTACTAATCCGCCACTGAGCAATAGTTTTGGACAAATAGAGCAGAGGGCAATCATCTGGCGGTAATTCTTCTTTTCTTTTGCTTTTCTCAATATCTTATTAACATTTCATTTTTTGGAACCATGGAGCTTTTTCTTTGCTTTTTTCTTGACTTTTAACTTTTATTTTACTTTATGAATTTTTAATTAGTGAAATTAATTTTTTTTGAAAAAAAAAAAAAAAAAAAAAAAAAAGAGAAAATACTTTTTATTGATTGGTTTATATGCACAAACCTCACATCAAAATGCCAAATCTCCATTGTTTGATTGGAGTTCCTATAGTTTGAAATGTTTTCCGAGCGAATGAATTATATATTCGATAACCACTGAAAATAGTTGTGAATAAATTACGATTGTAAATGTATATATACTTATTATAAAGGACCAAAAAATTATGTTATTAATGTTATTTTTTGTTTTGCCAATGGTAGGTATTATTATTATTATTATTATTATTATTATTATTTAATCTTTTTATTTAGAAAAAAAAAAAAAAAATAACATGATAAAAAAAAATGTATCATTATTAGGTGCAAAATTTGCTTTAATTGCATTGTTGATGTTTACTTTTTCTTTTTTTAACATCAAAATGGAATAAAAGTTGATATTTCTGTAATTTGGTGGTGGATTGCGAGGTGTGGATATAAATTTTTAGAATATTCAGGTTGCTACCTGAAAATTGTTTCCTTCTTAATGAAGGTGTAGATAATAAATTGACATGAATATTATTTTTTTAAACAATTTAATTATTGATGATACGAAAACATGACATTATACAACATTTTTAACCCAAAAATGAGTCATTTTATGTCATTTTTTATTTTATAAACATAATAAAGTGTGTATATTTCATGCAAATTTACAATTTTCATCAGTTAAATACTTCCAAAACACTTTGAGCTGCACTGTACATGATTATAAATATATATTTTCATATAAAATTAATTGACGGATTAATTCTTTGATTCTAAATCTCGCATTTCTAAAATATCAGTTCTTAATCTCAGCTTCAAAATCTCCTGCCATAATGCATCTCGGTGGTCCTGATTGGAAATTCCTAATTTTTCTAGACTTATTTCGTTCATTCGCACTAAAGTCCTACCTAAAAATTAAAAAATATAAGAGTATAAATTATTATTGTTAATTTTCTTGTATTAATTATCAAACCAGTGATGTCATGTTCGGTAAACAAATGTCCATAGAGGGTGTAGGTGTCGGTACATTGTCTCCACAACCATTTAACAACATCAGAATTTGTCCAGAAATAAACAGGTTTCCTTCGTATAGGTTTAGGTTTCTTGTTATCGTAGTTTTTATCTGAGTTTATATCATTGCCATTAGGATTTCTGTTACTTACAGCGGCCATTTTGAATTATTTTATCGATTGACTGCTTCAGAATAATAAAATTAAAATTTTTATCTCATTTATGAATTTTAAAATATTTAAATCGAATTGTTTGTATTTAATAAAATTCTTTTGTTGTTTTATTAATTATAATTCTGGAAAAGTTTATTTTATCGAAAATATTCTAGTGACGGATGTTTTGATGTCTATTCTCCAACCAGCAGTTTATAAGACATTTAAAGTTCGATTGTTTCTTGTATACCCTAAAAAATAAGTATCAATTTACATTAAAAGTTAACAAATGAAATAAAAATGCAAAATAATTTAAAATTTATGTTTTTACAGGTTGATTTTTAATTTAATTTAATTTCTAATGATGAGCACCATGCAGAGGCTAACTTTAAATTCCTGGAAAAACTACTCGATTGTGTTGTACATGTGATTGCAACTTCCCATGATCCAAGTCCGCGTGATCGTGAATCGTGGTTACAGTTATTAGTTAGTCGACAACGGATTGCTCTCAGGCCAAAGGTAAAGATAACTTATTAATTGTTAATTAAGATGATATTTAGATTATTGATTGGCCACCACAAATAACAGATGATATGAAACTGTGTCAATAGATAATTTCATTTTTCATTATTGTAATTTAAAAAAAAAAATCAAACACGTTACGGTAAGAAGTTGAGTTTAGTATTTAGTTAATTAATTAATAATTAAAGAAATAAGATAAATGTTGAAAAACAAATCACAAGTACTGTCAACGGTCATTTTCAAGTGACTGCAAAGAAAATTAATTCAAAAAACACACGTACAACTCACAAGTCAAGTTGTATGTGGTGACTTGTTAATAGAAGTTCTAATAGTATTTATGTGAATTGATATTTTGATGAGTACTGTTGTGAATAAATGTTTTATTAAGAAAAATTGTGAATTTGTGATTTTTGTATGGAAAATTGTGATTTGTTAGGGAAAATTGCGTGAATTTGTGATTTGTTAGGGAAAATTGCGTGAATTTGTGATTTGTTAGGGAAAATTGCGTGAATTTGTGATTTGTTAGGGAAAGTTGCGTGAATTTGTGATTTGTTAGGGAAAATTGTGAATTTATGATTTGTTAGAGAAAATTGTGAATTTGTGATTTGTTAGGGAAAACTGTGAATTTGTGATTTGTTAGGGAAAATTGTGAATTTGTGTTTGTTAGGGAAAATTAAGAAATATTGTGAATTTGTGTTATATAAAGATTGTGAAGTTTTTGTTTTAAAAATTGTGAAGATTTGCATTTTTGTTTTAAAAATTGTGAAGATTTGCATTTTTGTTTTAAAAATTGTGAATTATAACTCGAGCAGAAATTATTATTTAACGTCGCAGGTGGAACCTTTTCATAACAAAACTCATGACTAAAATGTACTCTAAATATTTCGTTGTAACGAAAATGTGTTCGAAGTTCAAGAATAATTATTACGAACAATTTAATAATTTTATCGTTTTATTTTATCTGGATTTAATTTTTTTCAATTCCATAAATTCTATATGTGTGCCATTATATATGGCCAATTGCAAGTCATAACTCTTTTCAGTCTTTTGCAAATACAAAATTGGGTTTTTTTGTATGGCCAACATCTGAAAATTAATTTATCGAAACACAATTTTTGGACCATTAAAATTAAGTGACAGAATTTCAGGTGATGTCATAAAAAATTATTTTGTTTTAACCAAATTTGTGAGCGTATTATTTTTGGTCTAAAATTTTTATGTTTGGTATTTAATTTTTTGGTTACGGTACTTAAGAAATAACTTAAGATGATGAACTAGGTACCGGTAGCTTTAAAAGGTTATTTCTATTTTTATATGATATTTCTAGAATTCATTTTGTTTTACTTTCTTTTCATGGAAGTTAAGTGTTTTGCAATATGACCATAATGTGAATCATCGTTTGTTAATTCATGCAAGGAAGTTAAATTGCTGTCATTTACTCTATATCCAATTACCCATTATGACGTTATCAACAGTAATATCACAAGCGCTATAGGGAGATCCCAATTTTTGCATGCACTCGTGTTAAACTTTCTAGCATTTATGATATTACTGTTGATAAGATTCTTCCAATGTTTGTAACAGTTTTATCTTCTTGGGGTTATCGCTTCATTTGTGAATCCTTGTCCCTTGTTTCAAAGATCTCAAATCGAAAAAATTGTTGTTTTTTTGTTAGGTAGTTAGTAATACAGTCCGACTTCGTTATAACGAACTCTCTTATACCAAATAATCGCTTATAACAAACTGTCAGAAAATCCTCAATGCTAAACTGTTCGCTTATAGCAAAAACCCTGTTATAACGAACAGTTTTTCTGATTTTTGTGGTTAAGGTTGGACATGGCAGTGTACAGAGTTTGCACCAGCAACTTTTCTCTTACCGTATGCCGGAAAAACCGAGTTTGACCAGATTTCGAAAACCGGGCATCTGGTCTATTTTACGGAATGACGTAAAAATCGAATTAGTGCCGTAAAAATCGAATCAGTGCCGTAAAAATCGAATCAGTGTGCCTCGAATCAGTGCTGTAAAATTTTATGTTTGATGGGACTTAACAACTGGGCTGTCTATCAAGGACAACTTATCTTGCTTTTATAGTTTCACCTTGGTTTCAGATTTTTTTTCCCCCCAGTTAAAGTCCGATTTCTAAAACCTTGGATGAAAGGATTTTTTTAAATTTTTTGTTGTATTGGGGTAATTTACGGGTTGTCGTCGGGAGGTTCAAAACTCTTATTTTTTTTCTAAAGTATTTATTTACAAGTAGAACAGTATAATACATCGTTATAAGAAATCGAAAATCTTTTAAAAGAATAATTTGTTATACCGGTAACCAGATTTGTGCTTTCACCAACTGAGTTTCTGAATGTAGACATTTGATTGTTTTAACAAACTCGAATTTTTGCTCTTTTTCAAGATTTAACAATAAATTAGTATAATGCCTGGTTCGCCCTTGTGGGATCCGCACGATTGTTCTGCGGATTTACATTTCACAGAGTCAGGCTAGGTTCCCACACAACGAAAATCGCGCGATTTCGTTTTGAGTTTTGCCTCAAAAACGCGCTATTTTTAAAATTTTAAAATTTTTCTAGGTTTCCACATGCAGCAAAAACACAGAAAAACATAGAAAAACATAGAAAAAATTTCAATTTTAAAAATAGCACGATTTTGAGGCAAAACGCAAAATGGAATCGCGCGTTTTTGTGTGTGGGAACCTAGGCTCAGGCTAGGTTCCCACACAACGAAAATTGCGCAATTTCGTTTTGCGTTTTGCCTCAAAATCGCGCTATTTTTAAAATTGAAAATTTTTCTACGTTTATCTGTGTTTTTGGTACATGTGGAAACCTAGAAAAATTTTAAAATTTTAAAAATAGCATGATTTTGAGGCAAAACGCAAAACGGAATCGCGCGATTTTTCTTGTGTGGGAACCTAACCTGAGCCTAGGTTCCCACACAAAAAAAATCGCGCGATTCCGTTTTGCGTATTGCCTTGCCTCAAAATTGCGCTATTTTAAAATTGAAAATTTTTCTAGGTTTCCACATGCAGAAAAAATACAGAAAAACGTAGAAAAATGCAAAACGGAATTGCGCGATTTTTTGTGTGTGGGATCCTAGGCTAAGATAATTCACATTTTTGTTGTGGAATCACAAGCAATTCCAGAATCGAGCTGCCAGGTTTTGAGAAGTGCTGTTGACATACGACAGAGATTGTTTGCGGATAAAAATTGGGTGAGAAAGTATAGGATATTTTCATACTTTAAATCTGTGCGGATTTCACAACAATATTTGCATTTCAAACGAAATAACTTTCGCTATATTGCGGAAATTCCACAAGTGAGAACCTGTCATAAACTTAGGTTTGCACTTGTGTTCACGCTGGCAGGGACAGTAGAGAAGTAGAAGCAGCATGATGCATTGTGGGACGAAAGTAGACCAAAAGTATAGCAGCACAAAGCAGTAAAGTAAAGTAAAGTAGTGATCAAACACAATATCAAATAAGAAAGTAGCAGTATAAAGCTTTTCTACTGAAACCAATCTTGAGACACATAGTTGTCAAAACTACATTTTTGCAAATGGCGACTGACATGGAGAACAAGACACTCTAGTTCATCCACCATTTTGTTGTTTATTTGTTGATAATGTATAAAGTCATCTCATTGGCTCTTTTTGGTGTTTCTGTTGTTGGCTGTGATTGGCTATTTTTTACTTTACTGCTACTTCGAATGTGTTTATCTTTACTTTGTTCCCAAAATGCACTGGGCTGTTGCTACTTCTCTACTGAAACTGCCAGTGTGATCACAAGTGTGAACCTACGTAGCTTTCAAGTAAATAAATGATCTGTAGACAGTAGGTGCATTCAGGAACTAAAACATTTTCATGTTTCAGTTGTTTCTCTCGTTTCATGTCCTGAAATGTGTCGTCATTTTTGGAAACGTTTAGGTTTAAGCCAAGAAACGCGCGTGCACGTGCATTCTTAGAAATGCTACAATTCCGACATTTCACGACGCACGAGTTGTCTTACAATTGCGCACTTGTCTGCACAGCATCTAACTCTACTGTTGTAGAGTTAGATCGGCGCCATTTGTTTTAGAAGTCACATGACTGCTTCAAGTCATGTGACTGTAAAGGTTGTGTGGTTGGTGAAACAATAATCTGTGTGACTGGTCAGTTGGTTTGCCAAAGACAAAGTGATCTTTATTCAGAATTCTCTCAGTAATCAGTTTCAGATCTGAAACGTCATATGTACTAGTAGGAAGGGTTCATGGGTTGGGGGTCAGTGTGGAGCTAAGGTGAGGGTGGTTGGGAGTGGAGCAGGGGATGAGCATGGTCGTACATGCCCACAAACAAGTTGATTGCTCGTCCTCGAGCCGGGAGGCGATGCTACGGAGGACGATGGTATGGTTTGAGCTGTGAAGTGTGAACTAGCATAGTCCTTTCCTTGTCCACAGCAATAGTTTATACATTGTTAGTGATATGCTGCAAGATGCGACGTGGGCCCGTGTACAGCTAGTTTTTGAGTCGTTTTCCTTTAGTGTGGAGCACTTCTTGGCCTATTTTGTACTGGGGTTGCTCCCTGTTTTTGTCAAACTGCGTCTTCTGCTTGATGTGAGCGATCTTCAGGTTATTGATGGTCGTCTGTCTGGTGGCAGTTGGTGGCGGTGGCGGTGGTGTCAGCGTCTGTGCGCAGCGTGATCATGTCACTCTGGTTTGGTGGGGTGAAATTATACAGAGCTTCAAATGGCGAAATTTTGAGTGAGGCGTGATAGTTCGTATTTATGTCCCACAGTACTTTTTGTAGCTTGGTTGGCCATTCTTTATCCTTTGAGATTGACTTTCGCAACGCCTGCACGGTTGTTTGTATGTGTCTCTCGGCGAGCCCGTTGGATTGTTGATTGTAAGGTGGCGATACGCAAATTCTGATTCGGTTATCGCTGGCATAATCCTTGATCTCGTTGGACAGGAAGTTGGTTGCACTGTCCGAAAAGATTTTGGCCGGTCTGCCAAACTGATAAACTATGCAGTTGTCAATAAATAAAATGGTTTTGGCAGATGATGTTGATTTCACCGCTTGTGCCACTGTGTACTGTGGGGTCATGTCAATTGCAAAAACAATGTGAGTGTATAGTTGTTGCTCCTGATGAAGGGACCAGCGTGGTCCATGTAGATGGAATGAAATGGTTTGTCTGGAATTTCATTTGTGCCCAATAAGCCAGGTGGTTTTTTGTCAAGTGGTTGTGGAGTTGGCATTCAATGTATGATGCGACAAACATCTTGGTGTCGCTGTGCATTGATGGCCACCAATGTGCCTTGCTAATTCGTGCCAGTGTTCTGTTCGCATCTGCGTGAGCGCTCTCAATATCTTGCCACAAGTTCCTCAGTTAGGTTTTTCGGTACCACTACTTGCCAGTTAGTATGATTCTTTACAAGGTGACGCCTGCACAAGGGTCCATTTTTTTGTTGAAAGTTGTCATCAGTGCTGTCGCATTTGTTTGAACAGAAATCATCAGTGCGCTGGAGAGCGATTAAGCCGTTGTCTTGAGCCAGAATAGTGCAAAGCGCGACGAATTTTGGAGTGTAGGTGGGTTGTTGCGCTGATTTCACCGCGCATGCGTTTATTGCGCGCGACAGTGGATCAGGTATCACATTATCTTCTCCTTTGCGGTGGCGGATCACAAAGTTGAATTGTTGGAGGTCCAGCACCCAGCGGGCGAATTTTCTGTTTAGGTTGCGTTTGCTAGTAAGGTGAGTCAGGGCCCAGTTGTCCGTTATGACTGTGAATTGTTTGAGTCCTGCCAAAAAACACATGAAACTTTTCTGTGATTGTCCAGTGCGCTGCAAAGCATTCAAGTTCATTTGAGAGCTTGGATTTATATCCTGCTTGTAAGCTTTTGCTGCTGTAAGCAATAATGACTTCCTTTTCATCCTGTATTTGTGACAGCGTCGCTCCGACTCCGTCGTAGCTTTCTTCGACTGCCACAATGGTGTCTAGATGTTGGCGGAAATGTGCGAGTGTGACATTCTTTAATGAGATCTTTGTAGCATGTTTACTGTTTTGCTGGTGTTCATCAGTCCATGTAAATGTATGTTACTCCGAGTTAATAGCGTCAATGGCCGTGCTTTCTGTGCGTAAGCTTCGATGTATTTTCTGTGATAGCTTGTGAAGCCAAGAAAATTTCTGATATCAGTTTGATTCTTGAATTTCTTGAAACGATGTATGTCTGTTATTCGATCGGGATCAGCTCTGATGCCGTCTTTGTCTATTTCATAGCCTAGGAATTTTATGCACGGCTGGAGTAGTTGACATTTTTTTAACTGAATTTTCAGACCCTTTTTTATGATTCCAATAGTTGGTCCAGTTTGGTTATTGCGTCGTCAATAGAGGTTTTCCGAATGGGGGATTTAGAGGCTATTAGCCGACACATTTTTCCCTCTTAAAATGACACAAATTGGCCGACAAATTTTCACTTTTTCAATTTTTTGCACCAATTTGCCGACAGATGGCATATTTAAACCAGTTAAGGTAGGGGCTGAGAGGCCGCTGATCAGTTTCTCGGCAGATGTTTGCAAGTGTGATTGGTAGTCTGGTGTTAAAAATAAATTCTAGGTAAATCAGTTTTAGTCAAATTGGTGTCAAAATGGAATTAGGGAAAATGTGGTGTCGGCAAATCGAGTTTAGGTAAACTGGACCTTTGTCAAGTTGGCAGTACACACTAAACTGTCCAATATCATCAACATAGGGTTTTGTGTCTGGTATGTCACGGCAGACACCATCCATAATTCTTTGCATGATGAATGGGGCGTTTGCAAGTCCAAGTGGCATAACTAGAAATTCCATTAGGCCTTCGGATGTGAGGAAAGCGGTTTTGTGGCTGTCTTCATCTCTGATTCTCACGTGATGGAATGCATGTCTGATGTCTGAATATTATTGGCTCGTTCATTAAAATTTCCTCAATTGTTTCTTCAATGGTTGGGATATGGTAGATTGTTAAATCCAGTTTTTTGTTGAGCGGTCTAAAGTCGACGATGGGGCGTCTGGGGTTGGTTGGGTGGTGTTCCTACTGGATTACAAAGGTGGCCAGAGAGTGCTTAGATGTGGATCTGTGACAGGTGCTGTCCTTTATCCATTGAGTGATCTTGGACCAAAGAAATTCACGGTCGGTGTAGCTCAGTCTTATGGGTTCGGCTCGAATTGGCAGGTCATCTTTTAATTTGATTTCACACACTTCATCGATGCATGTCTGCCATCAATGGTGAAAGCGTCTTTTCTGTTCTGTATGACACTTTGCAATTTGTTTCTTTGATGGGGTTGCACAAAATCTGGGATGAGTTTCATTGCGTCACTGATCTGTTCTAGAAATTGTGCTTGATCAAGGTTCGTGTTCTCACTCTTAAAGTCCATTTTTTACTTTCAGATTCTATATTTCCACTTTTAAAATCCATATTTTCATTTTTGAAGTCCATATTTTTACTTTTTACACTTGCTAGGGTTGTGTACTCTCTAGAAGTGGCGTTGTTGGCTATTGCAACGTTTGAGAATGCTGTGCTCGCTGCAACGTGGTGGAGCTCTTCTTCATCCGAGGTGTCTCCTGTTTCCTTGCGGAGGTTGATGCGGCTGCCACTCTTGAGTACCCACTCAATTTTTCATTTTCGATGAAGTCTTCCCGATGGCGAGTGGAAAGGTGTGGTTTGTGAGCAGGCGCACATCCTTCAATTTAATTGGAACGCTTCCAATTGAAATTGATAGATCAACAATGCCAATTGGTATTTATTCAGCATCTCCCATAGTGATGGACTCACCGGGGATCGGATCTCTGATGCGAGTCCGGTCAGACAGATGAGATTTGACAATTAGGTTGAATGATGAACCATTATCGAAGAGTGTTTGCTACTTTTTTTTCCACATTCCCGCAGACCAGTTTGTTCTAAGCTTGGCAAATGGTTGCTTGCCCACTGATGTTGCATTGCATTAATGGCCGTTTTCACGAGTTGGGAACAGTTTTTAGAGGTGTGACCGGTCAGTTTGCAATTATAACACACAGTGTCTTTAATATCCATAGTCTTAGGGTCAAACAACTTTAAACCAAGTTTGTATTCAGTTTCTTGTTTTGTTTTAAGGAAAAAGGGTTTCGATTTGGGATTCAGTTTGTTTTTAGAGTCCAATTCGGTTTCATGATTAAAATGGTTTGATTTGTCTAATTTGCGCGCTAGGTGAGGCAAGGTTTCTGGATTGGGCACTGACAGCACAGACATCAAGTTGCGAGTGGTGACGTCATTGAGGCCCACGATCACTGTTTCAATTTTCTCGTCGTCATCGATGATGTTGGGGAATTTTGTTTTGGCTTGCTCAATGAGGGTGAACTTGGCCGACACATACTGTGCATTGGATTCTTTCGGCAATTGAACTTGATCGTAAATCTTTTGCCGCCAGTTTTGTTTCGTTTCTGTGACGCTGAAATAGGCTTTAAGGGATTGCTTCCACTGCTTCCACTCCTTCAGGTGCCTACCTGACTGAATGAGCCAGTCATTGGCTTGGCCTTTTAATTTGCCATTGGCAAATTCGATTTTTGTTGCATTATCTCATGACTCTAGCACGGCGATGCGCTTAATGGTTTGTAGAAAGGTGCCAAGCGGTTGGCCCGTCATGCCAATGAAATTTTCAATTGATTTGGTAATGTCTGGTGTCTGGCGGATGCGTACCGTCTGTTCAGTGGCTTCGATAACAACAGTTGTTGCATGAGCTTCAACAGTGTTGCCTCGGTGGATTTGGGTGTGGCCTCACTATCAGTGCTGATGTTGTTGGCAAGGTCATCGACACCCTTGGCGCCCAGGGCAGAGCTGCTGTGGTCAGTGTTCATGAGGGTGGAGTCATGTTGGGATTCAAGGTCGTTCGTTTTAGCTGACTCACGCGCCATGTTGTCACTGACGAGGGCATCAATCAATTCAGTTTTTAATTTGTATTGAGTAACGATACCTCGTTTTGCACATTCATCCTTGATTGTTTTTTCCAATATGTGATCAAATGTAGTCTGATTGGTAGAGTGCAGCGCATGCTGCACGAATGGGTCCATTTCGGAAGCGATTGGTGGTCAATGGAGATCAATAAACAATAAACAAAGTTGGTGGAGGGGATCCGAAAAAAGTATTTCTCTGAGTTGGTCTGAAAAAGTTAGTTTGTTTGGGTCGACTGCGCCATGTAAAGGTTGTGTGGTTGGTGAAACAATAATCTGTGCGACTGGTCAGTTGGTTTGCCAAAGGCAAAGTGATCTTTATTCAGAACTCTCTCAGTAATCAGTTTCAGATATGAAACGTCATACGTACTAGGAGGAAGGGTTCATGGGTTGGGGTTCATGGGTTGGGGGGTCAGTGTGGAGCTAAGGTGAGGGTGGTTGGGAGTGGAGCAGGGGATGAGCATGGTCTTACAGTGACAGAAGCTAAGACGAAGCTAAAATGTAGCTAAAACTTACCTAAAACTTAGCTAAAGCGTGCCTCGGATTTTCACACTCAGAATCATACACAAAAACATACATAAAACTAACCACACGCAAAACTCGTTTTTAACGAGTTTTAGTTCCTGAATGCATCTATTGTTTATTATGTTATTTTCCATCTTCCGTTAAAATCTTTTTTTGCGCTAGAATTTTAACACAATTCTTGTGCAAGTTTAAACGTTTTTGAATGCATCTACTGATTACTTTGTACTGTTTGTTCTAAAGGCAGTTTCACACAACTAAACAGTAGCTACTAAATCACTTTTTGAATGCAGTTATACTGCACTAAAACTACCATAACATAAAGTTTTCTTAAAAATGTTAAGTTACAATGTTAGAATTATCAAGCAATTATAAAATGTTTTATTTTATTTATAGATTAGCTGCAGACTTCAGAGCGACTTCAGTAGAGTTCTTCTAGCGATTACTTCTAGCGTTACTTATTGACAGGTTAGTGGATTTTTATGATTTGGTAAACAGCATTTACAGCTGACAACCTTGGTATTGTGAAATACCAATCAGTATATACTGTAGGTACATTCAATTCTGGAAGCAGCTTTCCTCTCATTGGTTGTCGTAATTTCTTAAGTTACATTACTTTCTGCTTCACAATCAATTTTGAAGTAGGAATTTAAGTCTACTGTATGTGATTTTAAATTCACAATGCAATGTGCAGCCATTTTGCATTATACATTATGGATTGGTGCGAGCACCAATGTGAACTAACCATAAAAGTTATGCTCTAAAAGTCACTTATAAAAAAAGATGCTAAATTCTATCTTAACAATTTGTGCAGGAAACTCCCATTGGTTAATAGCCTATGCATTGTACTGAAAGTGTATATTATTATGGTACCGTATTTTGTCGATTAAAGGCCGCGGCCTTTATTATAAATTGCGGCCAAGGGGTGCGGCCGTAATTCGAGGGCGGCGCTTAATTAGTTTTGTCGTAAATTGCGTTGCATGTACGCAACTTTTTAAGTTGTAAAATGTGTGTTTAATCGATTTTAATTTATTTAATATGTGCAAACTTATAAAAAACGTATTAAAAGCGTTTGAACACATGTTTTACAACTTAAAAAGTTGCGTACATGCAACTCAATTTACGACAACGATTTAATTAAACTGTAAACACTTCAAATAACCGCCGCGGCCGTAATTCGAGTGCGGCGTTTTTTTCGAATTACAGCCGAGGGGTGCAGCCGTAATTCGAGGGCGGCCCTTAATCGACAAAATACAGTATCTTATGTTAACCTCTAGTTGAGCTGAGTCGAAAAATCATTGCTTTGTACTCCAAAAATGTGCATGCCATTGTTAACAAACGAAAACGCTTGGGTTTTTGTATTGTTGCGCACATTTTTTGGCTCTGAAACAATGATTTTTCGACTTTAATAGAGGATTAAAATAAGATAGCACAATATATACTTTCAGTAGAATGCAAAAAAGTTCATTTTTCAGTTTCGTGCACGAATTGTTGGATAGAGTTTACAGACTTAATTTTCTGATAAGTGACTTTCCAGTATAGTCATGAGATTTTCTCAATTTTGTGAGAAGTGCAGCAAGATTTGATGGAGTTTTGTTACATTTACTTTAGTTACATGAACAGGCTTTTCTGCAGAATGATGTCATTATTTCTCAAGTGGAAAAGTAAAAAATGGAGTATTCACTCTAGTTTCCACTTTCCCACTTGATAAATAATGACAACATTTTCCAGAAAAGCGTGTTCTTGTAAACTTAGTAATTGACTGCATGGTTTTTGTGAATTTGCAGCGAGATTTGTGAGGATTGATGGAGATAAAATTTCGTTAAATATTGACCAAATCTGTTATTTTTGTGACTAAATACAACTACGATAGTACTTGCAAAATAAATAAGAAGTTTAAAATTCCTTTTGCGTTTTTTAATTTTTTTTTATTGTTTTCTCCAACTTCCTTGAAGTATAATTATTTCTTATTTTCCGGATTTACAGTAGCAAATAAATAATATCTAATCTGAAAGCTAATCTAAGATGGCTACCAAATCCGTTGATGGATGAAGCGTCATTATGACGTCACTTCACCTCCACATAATTAACACAAAATCTGTATAGTGGAATTTATAATTATATATACATTTAGCAACATCAACTACAGTATAGAGTTAACTATTTGTGTTTCAAAGTTGAAGTTTTTTCATATTATGATGTGGCAAAATTGGTGATGCAAATAACATTAATTGCACCATTATGTGTTCAACGTAAGTCGAGTGAAGCAATTTCATACACACCTGTTTGTGTTGTATTTTTCAGTTCGCTGAAAATTAACACAATCAATTGAGGCAAAAATTCCTATTGTGTAGAAAAATTATTTAAATAAAAATTTTATTCAGTGATCTGAAGTGTGATTTGTCACTTACAGTATATAGGTTAGGGGACAGAAGGTAAAGAATATTGGGTTTTTGCTTATATATATAGTACTGTAGGTCAAATTTAATGTTAATCTATATACTATAATTTGTCGAGAGTTGTCCGATCCGCATGAAACAGTGCCAAACCTTATTGCAATGTGTTCTCAGTAGTAATATAACGAGCGCGACGAGTGATTGTTGGGACAATTAGGTCAGCACAAATCTTTTCGCCTGACGAGTGAGCTTCTGACCTAATTGCAACAATCACTCAAGCACGAGGTGTATTTTATGAGAATTTACCACTATCTTACGCGATTCATGACTAAAATCTGCTGCCACGATGAAATGACAATACAAAATCAACAATACACAATCAAATAGATCACAGTCTGTGTGGTGGTAGTGGTAAATTCTCAGCGACATAAACGATCTTTCACGCAATTTCCCGCAATTTCCCGCACACCATGTTTGTGTCCACATTGTGCATGGGCAACAGAGCTTAATGGAGCATTATACACGAAGACCATGGGTGATTTAGGATATGATTTGGATTGAAGGGGATCCTACGTCTATTGGATCATCAATTATTATTTCTGAACATTAATAATTTCCTACAATTATTTAAATTTTATTAGATGAGGACGGGATTTGGGCCACATGCCAATTGATACAATCATGAACCAAGAATAACATGGACATATATTGAAGTGTGCACAGCGTTTCACCACCGGTGGTGCCACTAGCATCAGCCATATATGACCATGTCACTGTTTTTACACCCACAATGCAATGCGCTACACAGCATTGTTAGGATAGATTAGTGCCAAATAGTCATTAAGAACCAAAAAATGATTATGTAATAAAATGAAATTTTTTTTACAGGTAGAATGCTGCAAGTAAAAATATTTTTTTTTGTGAAAAATCTTATATACTGGTGTGTCACATTGCACTGTGGTTGTTTTTCCTGTGACAAAGTAAACATGATTGCTTTCAACTGTGTATTGCTTCGGCAATACATATATTAAAATTGGAACGATACAGAGAAGATTAGCATGGTCCCTGCGCAAAGATGACGCAAAATCGTGAAGCGTTCCACATTTTTTCTAAACGGCCAGTCTGCGATATTTTCTGCGGAAATTGTCGCAATTGAGCTTGCCCTCAAGCATGTTTTTGATGCTGGTCATCGACAGGTCTTTATTTATACTGACTCTTTGAGCGCTCTGAAAGCACTCTCTGTTTTATCCGATCGCATTGACTCGGCTTTGCATTGACTCGGCTTTGCGTTTGCTTATTTTGCTACAAAATGCGGGAATTTCTGTTCGTTTCATGTGGATCCCGAGTCACATTGGGGTTCCTGGCAATGAAGCCGCAGACATGGCTGCAAAAGCGGCTTGTTCTGTTCGTTCTGATGCCCCCGTTATTCGAGCCGATCTCCTTGCCTTGTTGAGACGTCAAGTGCTGGGTGCCTGGCAGTCTCATTGGGACAGGGAGACTGAGAATAAACTTTTTCAGATAAAGCCTAAGATTGTGTGTTGGCAGTTTGCTTTTGTCTCGACGTGATGAGGTCGCGCTTTGCTGACTTCGCATTGGTCATTGCAGATTAATGCATGGTTTTTTGATGTCACACGATCCCCTTCTGATGTGTGTAGCTGATGGTGTTCAGCTCTCAGTTGCACATATTTTTACTGCATGCACTCGATTTTCTATTTTTAGATCTCATTGTTTTGGTCATCGTTCTCTTATCTCGATGTTCTTGATGATTGTCATAGTGTTTCTTCCATTATTCGTTTTATTAAGCTCTGTAGAATATATAATTTGGTTTGATTTAATGTTGCTTGCATAACATGTGTTTATCTCGTTTTATTAGTTTTGATGTCTGTCTTTGTTTGTCAATGTTAATTAGTCAGTTTTAATGCGAGTCTTTTTCCTTTTGTCAGTTAATGGCGTGTATGGTCGTAGTAGCCGCTTACGTCAGTAAACCCTATTCTCTCTCTCTGCTTTCAACTAATCACAGCACAGAGCACAGAGTGCATAGGCTTTGGCTTGTTGTTACTTGTCTCTGTTATTCTTGGTTCATGATATAGAAAAGGAGTTCATTAAAAGACTTTAAGTTTGCATTGTTGTAAATGGTGCTCAATTTGAGCAGATTAGACGGTTTGCGCTTTTACGAACGAGATTTAATTACGAGACACGAGATAATTAATAAATATGAAATAAATTCATTTTTATTAATTATCTCGTGTCTCGTAATTATTAAAATTGTTTCAGATTGCGCTTGCACAAACAAT
>JH431957.1:20505-89193 GCA_000239455.1 Strigamia maritima | reverse complement strand
TTGTGATTGGTTGGACGCAAACTATTTTCTTGCGTTGCGCTACGTCTAGTGTGAACTGCAGTGTGACCCTACCTTAAGAACCTCAAATGGTTCTATAGAACTGGGTTATCACAGGTTATTATGGTCTGGTATTTGATTTAAAATTATTTAACAGATTTTTGGTGAACTGGGACATGATTTTCAGGAATTATTAGTGTATTAGTGACCTGGGATTTGATTTAACAGGATTTTATGGGCTATTGGTGAACTGGGATATGATTTAACGAGATTTTATGGGATTTTAGAGATTATCATTGATCTGGGATTTGATTTAATGCGAATTCAAGTGATTTGAATTAAGAGGATTTAATGGGATTTTATGAGTTATTATTGATCTGGGATTTGTTAAAATGTTAAGAAGTTTTTTAAGTTACGTAGTAATGGGTAATTTACTAGAATTTATTTTCCAAAAAAATTTCAAAAAAAATTTTAAAAAAATTCAAAAAAAAATTTTAAAAAAATTAAAAAAAAAATTTCTAAAGAATTTCCAAAATTTAGTATTAAATCTCAAATTAAACCAAACCTAGGATATAATCCTACAAAAATGTAAACATCAATCTGTGTGTATCATTTCCAATGAAACTTCAACTAAACAGACTAAAATGTAAACATTAACCCATGTGTAGTTATTGTTACCAGAGATGTAAATTCTTTCCAATAAACCTTCTTTTTTGTCTAATATAAACGATGTTGCTGTTAAACAAACTGCCATGAAGAAGACTATTGCAACTAGCAAACCACATGTTATGTACTCAATAAATCTTCCTTGTACTGGTCCGTAGATGGGATCACCAAACTAGTATATAGAAAAAATAAAGATATTTTTATTGCATTAGATCATAAGGCAATTCAGCATTATTTAAAGAAGCCAAAAATCAGACAGAACTTTTTATTTATTTTTTTTTATTGAAATTTTATTTTACCTTTACAGGAATTGTGGGTATTTTCATAGTTTTATCCAACTCGTAAATTACATCATTGGCAAAATTATTAAATGCTGTATAAAAAGCATTCTGCAAGCCGTAAGTTATTATTTGATCGGTGTTATCATGTCTTATATAAACTGTGCCAGCTTGTAACATATTTCTAGATAAATTCTTTTGTGATATAAATCTGTAGAAAGTAATGGAAAAATGAACGAACATGATTTGATTTGGGGTGTCTTGCATACCTTGCCATTAAAGCAGTAGTGAAATTAGGTAATATGGTTAAAACTGCCCAAGCCTTTCCTTCTCTAACTAACTCTTCTCCTTTATGAATACTATCAACAGAAACCTGTGTAATAAAAGAATAAGATTTACAAAGGTGCAGTGTGGTCTAGTGGTAGTGCACTGGCCTCACACCAAATTGGCCGCAGTTTGTCTTCTGGCCAGTGTTGCCAACTCAGCGGATTTCCCGCTAGATTTGGTGGATTTTTGAGACCCCCAGCGGGGAAAAAAACAAGGCAGCGGACTGCGGAAAATCTAGCTTGGAGATTTTCCAATCGGCGGATTTTAGGATTTTTTAAAAAAATGAAGAAAAGATCAGGAAAAAAACTATGTATCGTCCAGTTCTAGATAGAATTGATGAATTGCTGGTTTGACATTGATGGTGATGACATTTACATTAATTTGGAGTAAATATTTTATTTGTATGTCAGTATGTCATTTCTTGTTTTTGCTTTGGTTTTGTAAAATATTAAATAAATTTAAAACACTAAAAAAAATTATTTAAATTTTTTTGGTCTTTTTTTACCTTTTGCTGGAAAAAATTGGCGGAATTTTAGCGGATTTTCATCTTTTAGAGTCAGCGGATTTTAGCGGAATTTAGAGGTTACCAAAGCGGAATCCAGATTTTAAAGTTGGCAACACTGCTCCTGGCATACGTAGCCTTGGGTACCAAAATGTGTGAAAGAGTTTTTTCAGAGTTCTCCTGCCTGTTGTCATGGGGTTTCTCCCATCAACTAACAAAACTTGGTCTCTATTAGGGATTCGCTCAGGACCCTTGAATTAGGGATGGAAACATTAAAATGCGCCTTGTATATTAGAGTACCCATGCTGGACGTATAGTGTCATAAGACTTGGGGAATAAATTACTTGGTTGAAGAAAGAAGTCTAAGTGGGTTCCCCGGGGAAAAACTGCGCTAAACGGTAGTCCTCATTAGCAAATAAAGTTTAATCTTTAACAAAGGTTTACATCCACTTTGGCGTAGTTAATGTCGGTGAAGTGACTATATGGTTTGGCAAAGTGGGTGCTGGTGAAGAGGGTGATTATGCAAGGGTTTGTCATATAGGAGAGGGCTAAGAATAAACTTACCTGAATAATTGTTTTGTTGTCTATGTAGTGTAAATACCTGGGACCTAAGATAGTATCTTGGTTGAAAACTGCCACGTTTAAATATTTCGGATCAGTACCAGCACTCAAAAAAAAATAACGGTCTGAATTGCTGGACTTAAAACCAGAAAAACTATGAAGCTAGAATTAGAATTAGGTTACAGTTAATAATTAACAAGTGTCGAGAAATAAAAGATTTTTAAAACACTTACAAGTAGTTTCTCCACATTTTGGTCAAGTTTAATGTAATTAAAGCATTCATTCTTGTCAAACTAGGAAAATATTGTTTGATATTTCGAAATTTGTGTTGTTGGTGAATGGTTTGTTGACCAGAATTGTTTTGATAGAAAATTTCATCTGAATCATCTGTTAGCTTTCTATAAGCACTATTGGTTTTTTCATCATGATCATTCTATTGAAAATAACTTAATTATACTCTATTTATCATTTCGTGCATGAAACTCCCATTGGTTAATAACCTATATTGTACTGAAAGTATATATTGTGGTATCTTATTTTAATCCTCGAGTTGAAAAATCATTGTTTTGTAGTCCAAAAATGTGCACGCCATTGTTAACAAATGAAAATAATGCTTGTAAAATATTTAAAAAATTATTTACATTTGGGTTTTTGTATTGTTGCGCACATTTTTTGCCTATGAAACAATGAATTTTCGACTCGGATCGACTAGAGGATTAAAATAAGATGTTACAATATATACTTTCAGTACAATATAGGTCATTAACCAATGGGAGTTTCGCGCACAAAATAATAAATAGAGTATAGAAGCAATCTCGCAATATTTTTTTATGGTTATAATTACCGCTAACTTTTTTTCACATAATAGTAGAAATACGTCTTCTATAGTTGATACATTAAACTGATTTAATAGTGACGTTGGGTCGTCTTGGGCCAATATGCTTCCATTTATCATTAAACCAATCTGACATAATTTTTGCAAATTGTAGTTGTTGTTTTGGAAGTTACACAGAACTATTGGCTTACTTTATTAGCATGTCTGGCTTCTTCAATGTAATGAGTTGTGATGATGACAGTGACATTTTCATTTGATGTGATTTTGACTAAATAATTCCAAATGCTTAAATGGGAAAAAAAATGAATTGGGTTTAGAATCTTAATGCTGGAGACACACTAGGCGCGAATTGCATCACTTTGTGATTTTGAATGATCCTAAAAAATCGCTCCTGATTGGCTGCGCTTTGGAATCGCAATCAAAAAAGTACTAGCAGCATGTACTTTCAAAATTGCTTGGCAAAAGGCGATTTTAACTGGAAATAAGCGGATTAAAAATTGCATAGCGCCGCGATTCGCACCTAGTGTGTCTCCGGCATTACTGATGTAATATCAGGGGGGATTTTGTTCACTTTGTCAATCGTTATTTTGTCATGTTACTTATTTAAGTTAGGTGTAAGCTCGCTGAAGACGTTAATAGGTAAATCTTTTAATCGGTGAGATTCAATAAGGGTATATATAATCTGTCCGCGTAACTCTAACTTATAGTCCATATCGGATTGGCTGGGACTTTTTTACACATGCAGCGAATTCGCGGCATGAAATAGTTTGTGATTAATCCCATCTAACAATGGGAACAGATAATAACATTGGACAAAATGGATTTTCTCGATTTTTGTCGCCATTTTGATGTTGTCATATGCATAATACATTGTTGAGAATACATTGTTGCGTGAAAAGGTCCCAGCTAATCCGATATGGATTATAGTGTTTACGGACAGACTACTAGTATAGCTGCGACTGGTTATTTCATTGCCAAAATAACTGGTGTTATACTGGTGTTATACTGACTTTTTTCTCAAAATAGGATCTACACCTACAGTTGGCTCGTCCAAAATGAGTAGTGGTGGTTGATGGAGTAAAGCAATTGCTAATGAGACTCTTCTTTGCTCACCACCACTGAAAATTAATTGAAACAGTGAATAATAAACTGCGTAGTAAAAACATTTACCGTAAAACCCCATATTAGCACCCATCAGCATAGTAAAGTGCTACTTCCGTCTGATTGTGACAGAAGTAGTAACTCGAGCAGCAACAATTCCCACAACTTGGCAACAATCTCATTGCAACGACTCGATTGCAGCAATTTGTGGTGAGACAGTGTTGTTAAGGTGCATTTTTATTTATTTTTCTAATACAAGAAGCTTACTTTTTTGTGGCTTCAATGAAAATGCTCAAGCGAGAGCGTGATTTTAGAGTGGTGCGATTGTTGGTGTTTTTTTGCACTGCCGCGCTATTTTCATTGAATAGCTGTTGGTTTTAATGGTATACAGTACCGTAAGTTGCTACCGTGGCACTATCTGTAATTAAAGCTTTGATTCTTGTCAAACTAGGAAAATATTGTTTGAAATTTCAAAATTTGTGGCGCTACCTGTATGGTGTTGGCCAGGGGTATGGTCTTATTATGTTGTGTCTTATTATCTTAGTTGTGTACATTGGCGCCCTCTGGCGTTTGCTTATTGTAACGCTCACTTGCTTGTTTGCTTTGGGCCTGTGTCTTGCATTTTAGTTTGGTCTCTGCTGTCTCATTTTCCTCATCTGCTGCACTGCTAATACCAACAGTAGCGCTAATGAAAATGCACCTTAACAGCGGATGTTGACATGTTACGCGGTTAAAAGTCACAATTTTTGTGATGCACTCGTGATTTTAACGTGTAAAAAATATAGAAAATTTTTAGTGCAAACAGAAAATTTAATGAAACGGATATATCAGGAATCTGAGTAAGCGACTATTAAACTTTATTTGCTAATGGGGACCACAACTTCTTGCAGTTTTGTCCTGGAGAACTTTTTTCATGTTCAGGGTTTTGCAGCGAATCCCTAATGCTGGGCGCAGACATGCAGCGATTCGCATCGCCTAGCGTTTTTGCCCCGTGATGCGCGACAGTGAATCGCCTCTGCTACAGCAGACTTGGCACAAGCAAATTGTTCCAAAAATATTTGTTGCTGTGACAAATATTTTGGAACAATTGTTGAAAAAAACAAACAAAATGGAGCAATTAGAACATGTGATGCAATACTCTCATCCCATTGGATGCGATTTGCATCGCCTGTGAAAAAGTACACAGTGGCTGTACTTTTTTCAAAAGTACATTCTCTGATCGCGTGATGGAAATGACGTTTTCTGCGCATGCGCAGAGCCATCCGCGATTCGAATGCGACGCGAATCGCTGCATGTCTGCACCCAGCATTACGTAGACCGAGTTTTGGAAGTTGATGGGTAAACCACAGTAACTGGTGAAAATCAATCAACATCAGACAGGAGAACTCTAAAAAATAATTTTTCACACATTTTGTGGTGTGAGGCCAATCCTCTAACCACTAGGCCACCTGTCAACCAAACGAATGCCATTAATCTATTTGACTAAAGCATCGCCATCGTTACGCATGTGACGAATTATTTACATGCTCTTGCTTATGGTTTTTATGAGGTAGATCCATCGTTTTGGATCTATCTCTTGGTCTAAGTGCAGTGGTTGTATATTCTGTACTCATTTTACTTCCAGAAAATAATGCACTGAGATATCTATGCCGGATTAAAATTAAAGATTACATCAGTTTTCGAATGCAGCTGGTGTTGATGACACAATATTGCAATATTGTTCCAGCAACTGGCCCCATTGATTGAATCCAAGATCAGTTTGAATAATTACTTTTGCAAATATTCATATTGTGTTTAGAAAATTTTCATGCTTTTATCAATGACGAATTGCTTCAGTAATTTGATTTTGAGATAGTTAAGAAAATATGTTGCAATAGAGAGTAGAGACCTATTGTCCTTTTTTAAACCCAAAAACAGCTATAATGATTTAGGTGAAATGGGAAATGTTTTGCTGGCAAATTACAATTATACATAAAAAATAAAATAAAATTAATTACTTATTATGCAGACACTTCGTTTTTTCCCAATTTATTCACAGTGCTTTCGACTATCGAAGATCTCATCATAATGACGAACAGTCAAACAGAGACTGCTGACAGCAGTCTCTGTTTCACTGTTCACAGTGCTCCAGACGGATGGGTCTGCTGATGAGATTTTTGATGGTCGAAAGCACTGTGAATAAATCGGGAAAAAAACGACGTGTCTGTATAATAAGTGATTAATTTAATTTTTTTTTAGATTCAAAGTAATGGCGCGTATTAAAATAGATGTTTTTTACAATAGGTGCGTTCAATTTGATTTAGATAAATTAACTTAATTGACTTAACTGCTAAGTTGACTTAAACTCATTACATGTGACGTTTTTGACGTCATAGTTATGGCAAATGACTCGCTTAAGGTAATTAATCTCACTTAAGTTGCGTTCAATATTGCCTGAATAAAATTCTTAAATGTTTAGTTGACTTAAAGTGACAGGATATGATGTATTTGACGTCATATTCATCTAAAACCTCCTACTTCAGACATCTTTACTTAAGTTACCCACTTCGTATCTTAAGTAAAGATATCTAAAGTAGGAGGTTTCAGATGAATATGATGTCAAATACATCATATCCTGTCACTTTAAGTCAACTAAACATTTAAGAATTTTATTCGGGCAATATTGAACGCAACTTAAGTGAGATTAATTACCTTAAGCGAGTCATTTGCAATAACTATGACGTCCAAAACGTCACATGTAATGAGTTTAAGTCAACTTAGCAGTTAAGTCAACTAAGTTAATTTATCTAAATCAAATTGAACGCACCTATTGATATAGTTATACCTATGATCATTAATCGTTTTTTGTGTGCGTGGCAAGTTGAGAAACTCGAGAAGAATTTCAATTCGAGATTTTACATCTTGCTTTTTCATGTGATGTAAGTGACCAAAGAAGAACATTGTTTCATTGATAGTGAGGTCTTGATAAACTGCCAATTCCTACATTCATGACAATTGACATGAATGACATTATACAAATTTTATTTGATACTGAATTTTACTTACTTGTGGCATATAACCAACTGCCGAACCAGGAATTTTACTTGCAATTGAACCAGGACTTCTATTAAACACACTAACTGTTCCTTTATCGGGTTTTAACCGTGCAATGACACATTTAAGAAGAGTTGTTTTCCCACATCCGCTTGGACCCAAAAGTCCAAAACTATAAGACACCGAAAGAAAAGAATAAAAATGACAAATACAAAACAGCACACGCCCTGTAGATGGGTCAGCACGGTAGATGGGACAATTTGGACAGTTTTTGGGCAGTTTCAAGGGTGTCCTGTCTACAGGGCCTTGACTTTATAACAAAGTGAAAAACGAGTTTGCTGTAAAAGAATTTTCTTTAATTTGAAAAATAAAGAAAAAAACTTACATAGTTCCTTGAATGACATTCAGGTTGACATCATATAGCACTTGGGTCTTTGAGGTTCCAATTCCATAACTGGAATTGACTTTCTGCAATGACACAGCCACATTTCTGCTGCTATCATTAGCCATGATAACTAGGATAGTTATTACAGCGTTTTTGAGGTACATCAGTGATAAGATCAACCTCTTTTTTAATGGCAGGAAGGTTGCAGCTGGAAAAGCAATGTAATATAAGATGACTATCTGTTTAGAGGATATGAGTGGCAAGAATGTAGTATTCAATTAATTCAACAAGTATACTGTTTTTTATACTTTATAATGATATACCATTATAAACGTGAAGACAGAGTTTGCGACAGGTGCTTTTCCCTTATAATTATAACTTTTTTTTGGTTATAAATAGTGTTACACAAAAGAAAAAAAGTCCAGTTTTTAGCGCGCAGTTTAGAAAAGCGAGTACTAAAAACTGGACATTTTTTCTTTTCTGTAACACTATATAGTTATAACCATAAAAAAGTTATAATTGTAAGGAAAAAGTACCTGCCGCAAACTCTGTATTATCGAAGATGTTTAGAATAAGTTACAACTTTGCACCAGACGCTAGAAAGACACTCCAAGTTTCATTTTGTAAATTTGTAATTTTTTGTGTCACGAGGTAATGCAGTGAAACGTTCTCAGCTAAAAATGTTTTGTTTGAGGAACCAAATTGTCAACAATGGTCACAAGTTTTACTGTGAGAAGAATTGTTTGTGGTATATTAGAGATGGTTTGCGCCAATGCATTAAACATTATAGTTATGACTTAAAACCTTAACCTATGAGTTAAAACTATAAGAAAAATCTCATAACTTTAATTCTTACATGATCGATGTAAAAATAGCACAGGCAATCAGAAGCCTTCTCGATATTTGTCCTGTTTATAACTACAACTGTTAATAATTATAACTATAACTAACTTCTTGTTACCACAAGCATTTTTTTTGTGGTCTATTGCTTAAAGTTATGAGGTTTTAATTCATAACTACAATGTTTAATGTAGTGGTGCAAACTTTTATTACAGAGTTTGCAGCAGGTACTTTTTCCTTATAATTATATCTTTTTTTATGGTTATAAATAGTGTTACACAAAAGAAAAAAAGTCCAGTTTGTAGTGCGAAAAGCGAGTACGGTACCAAAAACTGGACTTAATATTTTTTCTGTAACACTATTTATAATCGTAAAAAAATTATAATTATAAGGAAAAAGTACCTGCCGCAAACTCTGTATTGTAGTGCATTAAACGTTATAGTTATGAGTTAAAACCTCAAAATTATAATTATAAAAAAGCACAAAAAACAAGTGCTTGCGCAGACAAAAAAAATGTACTTATAGTTATAGCTAAAACAGGAAAGTGGTTTATAAAACCTGTACAGGAAGCCAGTGTTGTTTATAAAACCTGTACAGGAAGCCAGTGTTGTTTATAAAACCTGTACAGGAAGCCAGTGTTGTTTATAAAACCTGTACAGGAAGCCAGTGTTGTTTATAAAACCTGTACAGGAAGCCAGTGTTGTTTATAAAACCTGTACAAGAAGCCAGTGTTGTTTATAAAACCTGTACAAGAAGCCAGTGTTGTTTATAAAACCTGTACAAGACAAATCTCAATCATCCACGAAATCATAGAACAAATCTCAATGCAATAACGCAAAAAGTCATCAAAACATGACAAATGTAATAAAACCGTAGTGATTTTTTTGTTTCAGCCCTCAGTAATCATATTTTGAAGTTTTTTGAAGTGGATGGCATCATCTAATCATGATATCAATCCTAGAATGAAATCGGTCTATACCGCCATTTGGATTTTTGCAAAATTCGTTGTCGCCATTTGCAATTGTGGGCTAGTTATAACGGGAAGGCTTCGGATTGGCTCCACTATTTTTATATCGATCGTGAAGGAATTAGCGTTATGAGGTTTTTCTTATAGTTATGAGTTTATAACTCATAACTCACAACTATAACGTTTAATGCAGTGGTGCAAACTCTCTATTGACTGTCTGCATGACTCTAACTTATAGTCAATATCGGATTGGCTGAGACCTTTTTACACATGCAGCAAATTTGTGGCATGAAATAGTTCGTGATCAATCCCATCTAACAATGGAAGCAGATAAATCGGAAAAAATGGGGTCACTCGATTGTTGTTGTCATTTTGTTGATGCCATTTTGATGTTGTCATATGCATGTTTCATTGTTTCATCATTTGATGATGAGATCGTGTGACCCCCGCTTTGGAATACATTGTTCCGTGAAAAGGTTCCAGCCAATCCGATATGGATTATAGAGTTTCACGGACAGAATATAACTGCGATAGGTTATTTCATTGCCAAAAATAACTGTTGACAAAATGGTGTAATACTCAAAAGAATTCAATAAACAATAACAGACAAAGCAGTATTTACGGTTCTTTGCTTTTGGATTTTTATTTGCACAAAATTGAAAAACAGTTTGAATCGGGTACAGACCACAGACTATAGAAAGATTCCTGCGTGCATTAAACAGAATTGTCAAGTTTATTTTTTATAACGCAACACTAATACTGATAAAATTATAAAGAATAACGACCAGGCTATAGTAGCTAAGAAGCTTATCCATACTGGCGGAAAGGTAATATCTTTGCCGTATGACAAAATATATCTTTCTGCAGCAGTGGCCAAAGTCATAGGCTGTAGCTGAGTCAATGTCTGAAGGAGAGCTGGCATTCCTTCTATTGGCCATAAACAACCTGCAACGTTATTAATGATTTTTAGAAAGTTTAGAAAAATTGATGTACAAGTATTGTTAAGGCACAAACCACAAGTAAACATAGTGGGAAGGAAAGAGCCCAATGCTAAAATCAAAGCTGCAGCAGGTTCATTGGATACAGTCGATATGAAGAAACCTTTATATAATATTTTATATTTTAGGTGTTTGTGATGGCAGATATTCTAGATTTTAATTTTTCCTTATAATTATTACTTTTTTTATGATTTTACGCAAAAGAAAAAAAATCCAGTTTGTAGTGAACAGTTTAGATAAGTGAACACTACCGAAAACTGGACTTGACTTTTTTCTGTAACGGTAGTTGTGTTCATTTCATCTGTCATAATCTTACAATTCGTTCAATTATCATGACGCTTTTTACGTCATCGATAATACAATTCTACAGAATCCAATTCTACATAACCCGTGGATTATGAGAAATCCAATTGTTAACACAGCCATCTTGGATTTAGCGATAACAGTATAATTGAGTTATATATAATCGAGATGAATTGAACGCAACTATTATTTATAACCATAAAAAGTTATAATTATAAGGGAAAAAGGCACTTTTCCTTTATAATTTAGATTTAGTTTCACCAAATACAATTATAGGTTTACCAAATTTTTAAGTATCGTATTGATATCATTTAGGTGTCTCGTGGAGGTTACATTTAACATTTATAAAGTTGTTTAAAAACTCCCAAAAAACACTCTGATCTACTTTTTTATTTGGTTTTTGAATCTGTTGTGTTTAGCATGGATTCAGGCACGTCTGGTTGCCATGCTTTGCTTTGTTACTCTTGGTATTGTTGCCTCCGTCATGTATGAGCAGACGACATGATCTGTTTTTCATTAAACCTTTTTGCTTTTTGACCTCTGAGCTTCATTCCACCACAGAATCAAAAGTAGGGACATTCTTTTGTATTGACACCCTGTACACTGTAAAGTTATATTTTTCCATTTCTTTACCACTATTCATATCTGTAAAACTGGTCCTAATTATAAGGAAAAATTGCCTGCAATATACTTATAATAAGTTTTAGTTGCGTCCTGATTAATATAAAATATAAATCACTACATGACTGAAAAATTACCAAGTGTCATTCCGCAAAACCCTTGCAAGAACGCAAGAAGGATAACCCATCCTACATTTCCCTTAATTTGTACATTAAATATTTCTATTGAAAAAAGAAGCATGATGGCCACCTGAATGAAAATTACACTTGATTGTGTAAATATGTGGCCACACAGCACTTCAAATGATGAACCACCTGAAATAGCAAATTGATAAGATTTAGATCAGTAACCGAAAGCGCTATTGAGGAATAACGCATAACTATAAATTGTTGGTACAGTCGTACCTGTGCGGTCCCGACACAGTTGGGTCGCAAAATAATTGTGTCTGGTGTCTGGTCGGGACAGGTGCTTTTTGGCTAGGCTTCTATGGACCTGTGCAGTCCGGGCTGTCCGGACTAGACAGGTGTCCGGTCGGCGCTATGTCCGGACCGCACAGGTATGACTGTATGTTTTAATTCAAAGCATAATTTTAAATTTTTTCAGAATTTTTCGAAAAATTTATGTACTGCAATAAAATAATTGTTATTACCTGATATGTAAATTCTTTCTAAAAAACCGTCTTTTTTGTCTGTCACAAATGACAATGCTGTTAAACTAAGTGCCAAAAAGAAAGATAAAGTAACGAGCATTCCAGGTATTAAATATTCCAAAAAATTTCCTTTTAATGATCCAAAAATGGGTTGACCAATCTAAAGAATAGAGAGAATACTATTTCTATTTTGTTTTTACATATTGAGGTGGAGAGAGAGAGAATTATGTTTATTGGAGGGGGGGGGGGTGGGTGCATATAAATCAACACTGATTCTCGCACATCTTTTCAAATAAACAATAGAGGATTTGCGCACTTGAAATTTGTACAAACGTATCAACGTACAGATCAACGTAACAATTGAATTTATACGTTGGTCCATACGTTCATCGCCTGAACATATAAACGTATGAACGTATTGTTATGGGCATGCGCATAACAAACAAATCGGCCTGCCATTTGCAAAAATGACGGGCCAACGATAGGATAGAAGCCGAGGACGCAGTATTAGAATATTAGAATTAGAAATAATGAACCATCGCCTCCACCAACACCAACACAACATCACCATTGACTGCAATGGGTATTTGAATCAAGTCCGAATGACACCAGCGTCAGATTGATGTTGTTACGTTGTTACGATAATATTTTTGTTTGCGCAAACACTCATCACGTATCAACGTAAACATATGAACGCATGAACGTACAAACGTATAACTTTAATTTATACGTTTGTACGTTTATGCGTTTTTGTGATCTGCGCAATTCCTCTATTGTTACCTGAAACATATATTCTATCTATTACACCTTCATTTTTATCTGTTACAAACGACAGTGCTGTTAAAATAAGGCAGTGTTGACTATCAATCCAGGAATTAAATTCTTTAGGAAATTTCTTTTTCCTAGGAAATTTCTCTTGCTGCCACCGTGTCCAAATTTGCCCTATGATACGTTGTCGTAAGCGCCATTGTCTAACAGCTCGGCTTGATTGGAATCCAGGTTTCTCAAAATTTGCAATTTTGAATCAGGAAGGAATATTAGTCGTTTTCCCACTAAAAAAGTTGGAAGGAGTGAGTGGTTTCTTTTCAATTGGTTAGGGGTCATTGTAGACACACAAGATGGGGCATGAGTTGATCATTGCCTCCATCTTGTACATCACCATCACTAATTCTTCAAAGTTCAATGCGCATCAACCTTATATCTTCAAACAGGTCTTGACCATCCTAACCACTCTCTTCCAGAATTCTTCTATAAATTTCCATTTGATCTGCTTGTCTGTCAAAAACTCACATTTTCTATGTCTGTTTGCATTTTATTGTCGTCAGAAATAAGTTCTTACCTCTCATTATCTAGTTTTTTTAATAGTTCCCGCTTTTCTATTACACTCTACATTTAATAATTCGTGCACGAAACTCCCATTGGTTAATGACCTCTGCATTGTACTGAAAATATAAGGTGCGTTTCAAATTTATCCGGACACTGGAAAAAGTCTCATTTCAGCTGATGTTTACTACTGAAAACAAGTGTAAATTACAAATTGTAATGTCTATTGTGGGTTTAACTCTAACCCATAACAAAAAATTAAAATTAATTCATGACTGTATCTTACAACCTACATTAATCAAAATATAAACAAAAATTCTGTTTCATATTTATATGGACAGGTGTCACTTTTGTCACAATACTGTAAAATGTGTTATCTTAATCATGAACAAATATGCAAATTAGCATGCACAGCCCTCTTATACACTAATTTCAATATTTTATTTGCAAATTCAATATGGGCAGATCAACCAATTTGTCAGAGTATGAAAAAGGGCAAATTGATATACTTAAAGACCAAGGAAAATCAATTAGAGTGATTGCAGGATATATCAACAGACCCAAATCAACTGTAGGTGAATATTTAGCAAAAAGAAGTGCGAAAAAACTTAAAAACTAAAGACAGGACCCAAACCAAAGATAACATCTCATGACTGCAGACAGATTGTGAAGTCCTGTTCAACTAATAACACCTCGACGATCGATCCAACATGATGGCCGCATGTTTTTGTGCTGTTGCTGCTGAGGAAGAAAATACGACGAATATTTAGTGTAAAGACTGGCGAGTGAATTGTACGACGTGGGATTGTTGCCTGGTATTGTTCAAGTCGGTTTTTTGGTGTTGTCATCGCGGTATTGGATGGTGCGAACCACTAACCGGGTTAGGCCTAGCTGGATCAGTGTGAACGTGTTTGTCTGCAGTGTGGTGTCGCTCAGGTCGGGCGACGCCAAGACGTGAGTTTTTGGCTGCAAGTTGGTTTATTTTTTATTTGTTTCATATGATTATGGCGATTGTGGATCATCTAAATATGCCGTGCTGTTACGATGGGATTATGGATTGTTGAGCGTGCGGGCTTTGAGCTACTCGAGGACAATTGTTTGTGTGACTGATTCCTGCGGATTAAAGAGAAGAAGAGACTGAATTTGTGATTTTATGGATTGGAAAGGCTTTGTTCTAGCTGAAGATACTATTATTATTTTTTCGAAATTATTTGTCATAGGTTTAAGGCATATTTTGTCAAATAGTGATACTAACAATTATAAGTAGCACTAAGAGATTTATTAACCTATCCACATTGCACCTAGTGGATCAGTACGTGTTCTCATTGGTTATCCAGTGAGATTTTGTGGTGTAAAGGGGTTCTGGGTGTGTGGTGGGTGGAGAAGTGTGCAAAGAACTAGTTTGATATTTTTGTGATCCTATTAACGACAATCAACGATGGCATCCAAAGTGAAAGGAAAGGAGGAGAAGAAGAGTTGGGACTTTCCTCGAAGTGCTGGTTTGGTTAGAAGATCACCGCCGCCTAATCCGAATAAGCGTCCAGCTACATCGCCGTTGACGGAGTCGCAGGATGAGACTGGTTTGCGTTCATTATTACTGGAAATTAAGACGGATATCAAATCACTCGATGCAAGAATGTTACGGATTGAGGAGAAAGTTGACTCTTGGAAAGGAGATGTGGACGAACGACTTGACAGAATTGAAACAACACTGGAACAACAAGTGAAAACGGTAAAGATGCTGCAACCGGCACAGCTGGAGGATCAGTTTGCACAATTACACAACAACTTAGATTTTATGAGAAAAAAAAGTGGATGCATTAGAAAACCACTCCAGGCGATCCAACTTGATTTTCAGAGGCATTATAGAGGATGAGAAGGAATCTGGGAAACAAGTAGAAGATAAAGTTGTGGCAGCTGTTAAACAGTACTTGGATTTTGAGCCAGGCAGCATTGTGAGAGCGCACCGGATTGGGAAGCAGAGGAAGGGTCATCGCCCTATTATTGCGAAGTTCGAGTCAGAGAAGGAGAAAAACCGAGTTCTATTTAACCGGAAAGGTTTCAAAGGCTCGGAAATATTTGTGGACGAGGACTATTCGAGAGAAATCCGTCAAAGGCGATTCCACCTATTTAGAGAGGCGAAAAAATGCAGACAAGCCGGAGGAAAAGCGCTAGTGAAATTTGATAAATTAATGATCAATGAAGAAATGTATAAATGGAATGATGACCGACAGGATTTTAGAATTATTGTCAAAACAGGAAGCAAAAAAACGGCCGCACCATCGCCCAGCTCAAGCTGAGAAGGGGGAGGGGATGAACCATCAGATTAATTGTGTGGAATGTTGCCGGTTTACGCAACAAAGGGCCGTTGTTTTGGGAAGAGATAAAAGAGTAAAGTATATTATTATTTTGAGTGAGACTTGGTTTGGAGGAAAAGGAAAATAAGCTATTTTCTAAAAATTGGATGATGCATTTAGATGGGATTTCCTGCCGGCAACCCGAAGCAACAGAAAGGGGAGAGCCAAGGGAGGACAGTTGATTGGAGTACGGAAGAGGTTGGAATGGACATGGACTTGTGATAAATGGAAATACGGACTGATTATCAGATATCAGATCGCATCGGATCGAGGGATTTTGGTGTCGGTTATTGTAATGAGGGGATGAAACGGGTAACTGAAGAATTGGATCCAATATTAGAGGAAGCAGAGGAAAAGAGATGGCAAGTTATGATTACAGGTGACTTCAATGCTAGGACAGGAAATAAGCAAGTGGATCTGGGAGACAAGCTAGATGTCAGAAATTCAGAGGATGAAACCATAAATGAGGAAGGAAAGCTCCTACTACAATTTTGTGACAACCATTGTGTCAAGATTTTGAACGGTATGATAGAGGGCGATTGGCTGGATAAATTTACATCAATTAACATCCGTGGAGCGGCGGTAGTAAACTATTTTATTACAAGTGACGAGTCAGTAGTGTGTCGACTTGAGGTACAAGAAAGTACGGAATCTGATCATCTGACCGTTGGTAATTGAATTGTTCTGGGGTGTAAAGCGAAACACTAAGATGAAGAGATTGATGTGACACCGTTGGTCCTGGAAGACGGAAAAAAGCTTCGAAATTGCGTTCAATCGGTGTTTGGAACGTAAACTGGTGGTAATGGATACGCACTTCGATAATGTAGACAAGTTGATAGACTCAGTGAATTATATTTTAAATACAACAGCAACGGAGATGGGTTTAACACCGACTCAAGCGACGCATAACAATCGATCTTGGTTCGATACGACCTGCAGGGAAGAAAAACAGGAAGTACGAAGGGCATTAAGAAGGTTTCGGAAGTCTAGAGAGGATGAGGATAGGATTAGTTATGTAAACAAGAAAACGAATTTGAAGAAATTATACCACCTTAAGAAAAAAGAGAAGGAGGAACAAATGTGGACGCGGATAAAAGCCTGTAACACTGGTGATCAATTCTGGGCAGAAATTAACCGATTTAGATCGAAGAAAAGAGTGAATCAGAATGAAATTAGGCCAGAACAATGGAATAAGTATTTCTGTGAGCTGCTAGAAGGAAGTGAGGAATTTGTAGATGCGCCAGCAGAGCAGGAACTGTTGGACTTAATTGCGAAGGACGATAATCGGCTAGACCAATGTTTTATCTTAGAGGAATTTAAGATGACTTTATCGAGATTGAAACGAGGCAAAGCACCGGGGAAGGATGGCATTCTAAATGAGTTCTGGCGGTCTCTCTCCCTGAGGTCGATGCTTTTGTTACTGGATGTGATAAATCGCATTTGGCTGGCGGATGTTTGGCCGGATTCATGGCGTGATGGACTTATCACACCGATTTTCAAATCTGGCGATACAAGTTTAGCTAATAACTATCAAGGGATTACCCTGCTAAATACACTTTACAAGATTGTCACTAGTATGATGGCGCAAAGGATCTCCAAGTGGTTATTCCTGGAAGATAAATTATCGGAGAATCAAGCAGGGTTCAGAAAGAAATACAGTACACGTGACAATATCTTTGTCCTAAATACTCTAATTGAAAATAAAAAAAAGGAAAGATGGAAAGTTGTATGTGTTATTTTTAGACCTTAAGGCTGCATTCGATAAGGTTGATAGGAAAATCTTATTTGAGAAGTTATGGAAGATGGGTATAAGAGGGCGGATGTTAGATAAAATAAGAGCCATCTACCGAGAAACAAGGAACGAAGTTATAACTAACGAGGGATTATCTACGTGTTTCTGGACGATTAAGAGTGTAAGACAAGGATGTCCCTTGAGTCCTTGTTTATTCTCAGTCTTTATTAATGATATGGAAGATAGATGGGAATCACTGAACATCGGAGGTACGGGTATCGGGCTGTCAAAAATTTTCTGTTTGAAATTTGCCGATGACGTGGCGATTGTGGCTGAATCACGACTCGAACTGCAGGAAATGATTGATTGTTTGGCTAAATACATTATTAGAAACAAGCTTGAAATAAATACTACAAAATCGCAGATTATGATTTTTAGAAATGGTGGGCGAAAGCGTAAAGACGAAAAGTGGACTTATAACGGTGTTGAGTTGGCTATTGTGAATTCGTAATTGGGATTCACTTTTACGACTTTTAATGTAATGTCAGAACACGTGAAACAACGAGCAATTAAATCCCAAAGTGTGGTTAATACAGCATGGGGTTTGATGAAACGGACTGGTATGCATGACTTACAAAGTAAACTTAAATTATACTCGGCATTAGTACAATCAGTATTATCTTATGGTGTGGAAATCTGGGGATTGAGAGGACGACAAGATACTGAAAAGATACATCGACGTTATATGAAAATGGTTCTGCAAGCTAATCGTAATTGTCCTGACTATGTTTGGAAAATGGAACTGGCTGAATATGATGTGAAGATTCTTACTGTGAAACGAGTTTTTAAATATATAGTGGATATACTTAAGATGGAAGACTTTCGGTGGCCGAGGATCTGTCTCCGGGCCATGTTAAAGGAAGAAATACAAAAAAGTAATTGGCGTCGTGATCTGGACCAGATAATCAAAGAGGCCGGAAATGGAATGCTACTAGAATTACTTAGAGCATCTGAAGACTTAGAAAGAATAAAAATAAATATGGAAGATATATTGAAGAGCTTGATGCTGCAGGAGATTCAGAAAACGTGGTCCCGTGTGGATTGTTCATCCTACTGTCCGAGATAAAGGAAATAAAAACTACATTTGGCAGAGAGACTTATTTAACTGACTCGACAAATTCGGAATATCAACGAAAAATCTGGATGCAACTACGATGTGGTGGCTGGGCTCATGCTGGGGCGTGGTGAATGGAGGACTCCTGGCAACTGTGTCGAGTGTGCAAGAAAGAGACTGAGGATATCGAACACGTGTTTGGATGCAAAGAGATGTCTAGATATCGTGCAACGACTTGGTTTTGGCAGATCCGGGGGGAGATTGATGTGGCACAGATGAACCAGATATTGCAGGGCCCGATTGACATTCATGTGGTGGAATATATTCGCTGTTTTGAAAAATGGCGGAAGTGATTGGTTGATGTGCGTGGTGTTCTTCTTGGCGGACGGTGGTGTGTTTTTTGATTTTGTATTTTTGGTTTTGTTCGGTTATTTTGTTTATTTTTGGAATTTTGGAAATCTTGTAACTTGATTGCTGTAATACCCCCATTCAAGACGGGGCAACCCGTAAATGAATAAATTTTTAATAATAACTAATAACACCTCCACAAGGAAGATTCAACAAGAATTGAACTTGCCATGTAGTCATACAACAGTTTGGAGGGCTTTAAAGCAATCAAAAAAGTTAAAATATATGAAAAAACCACCTCTAACACAACACCATAAAACTGACAGATAAGCATGGGCTCAAAATTACATGAGCTGAAGGATGAGTGGATCGAAGTGTTGTTCAGTGATGAGAAAAAGTTCAATTTGGATGGCCCTGATGGATGAACTCACTATTGGCATGATCTAAGAAAAGAATAGAGGTTTTTTCAAAGATACAAATGGGAGGTGGATCTGTGATGGTTTGGGGGGCATTTGGCTACAATGGAATAACAGATCTAGCATTTATAACTACAAGGATGAATTCCCAGAAGTACCAGGAAATGTTAGAAACATATTTAGTGGACACTGGACCAAAAATTTGTGGTCCAAACTGGACTTTTCAGCAGGATAATGGTCCTGTGCATAGCTCAAAATCAACCAAAGACTGGTTTGAAAGCTAAAATATCAAGGTTATGAAGTGGCCAGTAAGAAGCCCATACCTTAATCCCATAGAAAACTTATGGGGCTCTTGGCACAATTAGTATATGCAAATGGAAAGCAATTTACCTCAGTTCAGAATTTAAAACAAGCAATTTTGGATTCTTAGATGAAATTAAAGCCAGAATTGCTCCAAAAATTAGTCACATCGATGCCTGACAGAGTATTTAATGTAATAAAGCTGAATGGCAATTATATTGGCCGCTAATTTGCTGATGAGTAATGATTTTACTTACCTGTCCATATAAATATGAAACAGAATTTTTGTTTACATTTTGATTAATGTAGTCTGTCATGAATTAATTTTAATTTTTTGTTATGGGTTGGAGTTAGACCCACAATAGACATTATAATTTGTAATTTAGACTTGTTTGCAGTAGTAAACATCAGCTGAAATGTGACTTTTTCCAGTGTCCGGATGAATTTGAAACGCACCTTATATTGTGATATATTATTTTAATCCTCTAGTCGAGCTGAGTCGATAAATCATTGCTTCGTATAGTCCAAAAATGTGCGTGCCATTGTTAACAAACGAAAATGCTTGTAAAATATTTTAAAAAATTATTTACATTTGGGTTTTTGTATTGTTGCGCACATTTATTGGCTACGAAACAATGATTTTTTGACTCAGCTCGACTAGAGAATTAAAATAAGATACCACAACATATACTTTCAGTGCAATGCAAAAAAGTTCACTTTTCAGTTTCGTGCAGGAATTGCTGGATTGAGTTTAGTTGGGATTGTTGATGATTCACTTTTTTCAAATAAGTTGTTACAGCTTCCAATATTGCAGCTGTAACGTTTGTCAGTTGAGTTTTTGCACTTTTAGTTGTAGTCCTTTCAGTCTTGATCTTTTCTATATCCGTCATTTTATCTCAAAAAAATTTACTTTTTTTTGTTTGTTCAGTTCGAAATCTCTCGTTTTCGGGTTTGCAATATTTAATCAAAGACGAACCTTTTTGAATGTTATTGAATACAGTGAACGCTCTCTAGACATGACACCATCGGGTCCGGGACAAAGCGTCCTACCTACAGAGTGTCCGGCCTTGTGGGTGACGTCCTATAGACGGGACACAAGCCAAGTGACCTGTCTACAGAATTTTTTACAAAAAAAAAAAAAATAATGGAAAAGTAATGATTTTTGTGGGTGACGTCCTGTAGACGGGACACTTGGCTTGTGTCCCGTCTACAGGATGTCACCCACAAAAATCAGTGGATCTTGGCCAGTCTAGAGAGTGGGTATTGAATTCACTGGACTGGGATCTACCGTCTTCGCCAGAACATAACGCCATGGCGTTACATTCGAAAATAATTTAAAAAATGATTTTTTAATCATTATAGCAAAAATTCAAATAGAACAGCATTTCAAATAATGCGCCATGGCGTATTATTCGAATAAGATGCCATGGCGCATTATTCGAATAATACGCCATGGTGCATTATTCGAATAATACGCCATGGCGCATTATTCGAACTGCTGTTCTATTCGAATTTTCGAATGAAAAAATCATTAAAATCATCATTACCACAAAAATAACAAAAACAAAGAAAATAAAGAAATCAAAATTAAAAATGAAAAATAACAAAAAAGGAAAATACAAGAAATAAATTTTTTTTAAAAATTTTAAACAAAATAAAATTTTTTTTAAAAAAAAATTGACAAAAAAATAGAATTAAAAAAATAAAAAAAATAATCTTGCTACTCTTTTCCTACACCATAACGCCATGGCGTTGTAATCGAATAGAACGCCGCCCTGGTGCTCTATTCGAACATAACGCCATGGCGTTATGTTCGGGGGAAGATGGTATAGTGTGTCATGGCCCGTGTAAAGGACGCATTTAGTATGAAAAATGATTGAAACGATTCGGGTCCAAGAATATGTGTCCAGTGTAGAGGGCTGACCTGTCTACAGTATGTCTCGTCTAGAGAGCATTCACTGCACATAAAAGTTTTCAAAATGACTCACTCAAAATTGCACCGACAATAAACTGCTGTAATCCAAAATAAAAATGGCTGACAACAATGAAACAGCCAGGATAGCAGTGACGATGATTCTGACAACGTCACTGCTCTCCTGGCTGTTTCATTGTTGTAAGCCATTTTTATTTTGGATACCCTGTGTGACAAAACAAATCTCGTGCATTATCGAATCGGTCCTGCTTTTCTCTCGCGTTTTTTGATGCTCATTTTGTTGATGTCGTAAGTAAATTTAGACATAACAAAATTTTTGAAGTAGGCGTCAAACTACTACTCAAAAAACCGGTAAAAATTTTGGTCAAAGGACTCGTCAAAAAACGGTAAAAAATGCTGACAGCCAATTACTCTTATAATTTTCATGTGACCTTCGAAATAAATTTTTCTGAACCTGTTTCTTAGTTGCCAAGTAAATATTTATGAGGTTAAAAGAATTACAACCCATGAGGCTCTGATTAGGTTACTAAGAGATGACAATAACTATAAAATGTATTTTTATACTTATAAAGATGAATTATTTACACAATACTGCCAAAATTGAATTATTTTCACACTTTAGACCAATTGAATATTTTTTCCAACATATGTTTTACATTTTTGCTGATATTTTTGTTATTATTCAACTAATCTGGTCGATTTTGTGTTCATATTGTAGCTAACATATTGAAGTAATAATGTCATCACAATTTATACTTTTTGCCAGGGGTTGTAGTACTCCTACTTGTCAAAGCTCTATTTACCTGAACTGGAATTGATGGCAATTGTAATGTTTTATCAAACTCATGAAGTGTATTGTTTGCAAAATTATTAAATGCGTCATACAAAGCATCCAATAAGCTGAAGGTGATCACTCTATCAGTATTATCAAGTCTTACATGAACTGTACTAGCTTCTAACACATCGTTGGATAAATTGTTGTGGGATATAAATCTGTCAGCAATAATTTGAATTACATGTTACTTTTACTGAATGTACCGTAAGTAAAGAGTAAGCTAAAGGCTGATTCACACTTTACAGAATTTTCTGGCCAGAAAAGAAAGTTCTCTTCAGAAAGAAGGAAAAAAATGTGTTGGCTGTCTATACGTTACTGAAAAGAATCTGTGATGATCAGCCAATCACGGCACTGCAGCAGCTTTTCAAAATGGCAATACTCAATCTATTGTATGTAAACTCGCCCACAATGACAGCATCGCTACGATTGGCTGATTACAAAAAAAAAGAAGTCAAAACATGAAATTAATTCATCTTTCAAAGATAAAAGTAAAAATAGAAAAAACTATTACAATTCATTCTTTTGTCAGCAAGAGAATATATAAGAATATTCTTATGTATTAATCTTATAAAGTGCGAATCAGCCTTAATCTTAAGACATACTCCACAATAATTTAAGACAACTTGCAATTACACTCTAATGGTAGGTTCTCACTTGTGTTCACACTGGGCCCAACGCAAAGAAAAATGATGCAATGCAAGTTGGTTGTGGCTTGCGACCACAAAATTGTGTGTAGTTGCCAATTCCTATACTTCAAATCGGAGTTGAAGTAAGATGCAATGTAAGTCAAGACAGTTGTGTTTAGCCACTTCATCCACTTGGAGAGTGGCAGCCATCTTGAAAATGATAGATCATTTTGGTTCAAAATGAGGTTTCAACTTATTAAAATACCAATTTTAAAGGTGGAGACAACATCCTAACAGTTCCTTGTGAAATAAGCGTGAAAACAGGTAAGATTTGTAAAAAAAAATGACAACAAATTAGCAAAAATCGTGGTTTTGGTAATCACACCAAACATGGCCACGATGTTTGCCAATGTCTGTTGAACTGGTTTGTCAGTATTTTGCACAAACTTTACCTATGTTTTGGCTAAAATCTCTTATTAAGTAAACAGTGTAGATCTAATTTTTATTCCATGTTTCAAACCCAGGTTTCATTAAAACATCCTGTTTAATGCAACAATTGAAGTTTTAGTCCTGTTCTTAAATAAAGTAATAGGTACATTCCAAATGTCTAAAACTCGTTTTGGGTATTATGTTGGTAAATGTAGTGTAAGTCAGTTTTAGGAGTTGTTTAGGAATGTTTCTAATCTAGGGTTGTGTTCTAATCGGCACATATTTTTACTGCATGCTCTCGATTTTCTATTTTTAGATTTCATTGTTTTGGTCATCGTTCTCTTCTATCTCTCGATGTTCTTGATGATTGTCATAGTGTTTCTTCCGTTATTCGTTTTATTAAGCTCTGTAGGATACATAATTTGGTTTGATTTAATGTTGCTTGCTTAACATGTGCTTATCTTGTTTTATTAGTTTTGGTGTCTGTCTTTGTATGTCAATGTTAATTAGTCAGTTTTAATGTGAGTCTCTCTCCTTTTGTCAGTTAATGGCGTGTATGGCCGCAGTTGCCGCTTATGCCGGTAAACCCTATTCTCTCTCTCTCTCTAATCGGCAAATGAAAGGATTTTATCCAATTGGGTAAACCGGTCACGTTATTTAATTTTGGAAAAATAGAAAGGGACTTGTCATTTCACCTCTTTTTATTGTTTACGCATGAACACCATAGCGGCCACACCACTAGCGCCACTGGTGGTAGCTTTTTACCTCCGTCAAGTTGGCAGTACACTATGTGGAAGTATTACTACAAATGATTGTGCCTTGTTGCAAATCTAATGTACACGTTGTACCCAGCATTTATTTTGTTTGTGCTCGTACAGTTTCACAGATATTTTCACTTTGCTAAAATCGAAAATACTGCTGGCAGGACACTTGATCCAAACTTAAAAAAATCAATGTGTCTTGTAGCAAATCTAATGTACTCTTTGTGCCCAGTATTTATTTTGTTTGTGCTTGTACAGTTTCGCAGATATTTTTACTTTGCTAAAATCAAAAGTACTGCTAGCAGGACACTTGATCCAAAACTTAAAAACAACCATCAGGTGCATTCAAATTGATTTAGAGAAATTAACATAGAGTGGCAGGTTATGATGTATTTGACATCACATTCGTCTGAAATTTCCTACTTTAGACATCTTTACTTAAGATAAGAATCTATATCCATACAAGATACATCATATCCTGCCACTTTTAAGTCAACTACACACTTAAGAATTCTAGTCAGGCAATTTTGACTGCAACTTAACTGAGATTAATTATCTTAAGCAAGTCATTTGCCATAACTATTGTGAAAAAATATGATAAGTGACAATATGGACGAAAGGGTTAGTTTGGGCTAAGGATAGATATTTTAGTGTGGGTTCGAACATTGTCATGTGTGTGGTTTGGGTATTTTTTTGGCATATAAGTGTGAACTTGGGTGAATGTGTAGTATTTTTGACAAGCCAGTGTTAAAGTGAAGGGTTTGGTTTGACCATCCGGGTGGAGGTCAAACCGATTAGTAAGAATAGAAGGTGGAGGAGTAGGGTAAATGACCGAGGGATCAGGGGTTGGCTAGGTGGTCAGTTAGAAAAGAGAACTCGAGCTGGGTGGACACACGCAAACTGAGCACTATTTTGATGTACCTATTTTTTTAAGAATAAACAGTTTTAAAGTTTACACTATATCGTCCAAAACGTCACATGTAATGAGTTTAAATCAACTCAGCAGTTAAGAAAACTAAGTTAATTTCTCTAAATCAAATTGAACGCACCTAGTGGTTGTTTTTAAGTTTTGGATCAAGTTTCCTGCCAGCAGTATTTTTGATTCTAGCAAAGTGCAAATATCTGCAAAATCGTACGAGCACAAACAAAATAAATGCTGGGTACATGTGATTGTTACAAGGCACAATCATTCTTAGTAATACTTTCGCATAGTGTACTGCCAACTTGACAGAGGTGTAGCTTTTGTACCTAATAGGACAAACAAATAATGGATCTTAATGGTTTATGCTGCTTTTATTCCTCTAATTTTTTATTTTATATCTACTTTTGTGTTCTAAGTCAAAATAAATTAGTTTTTTACACTTAATTAAAATCTATCACAAGCCACATAATTTTTTTATCAATTATAATTCTTAGGTTGCAAATTTATTTACATAATCATATGTATAGGTGAAATTAATTTCAAGCATACTGTAGAATTAATGTATAAATTTGGCAAAATGTGACAAACATTTATTGCATTCCATTGTGTATAGTTTTCAGGTATCAACCAGCAACCTCCAAAATTAAGTTTTCAGCCTAGGCAACTAGTTCCCGGCCTTGACAACTTGTTCCCAACTGCGGCAACTTGATCTCGGCCGCAGAAACAATCGGAAAGATCATGCGGCCGAAAACTTAATTTTGCGGGTTGCTGGGGAATTGCGTCGGGAATTTAAGTTACGGCGACGCAGAGGTCGACCGTAAAGTCACTATGCCTTGCAACCAATCACTATTCCTTGCAACCAATCACTATTCCTTGCAACCAATCACTATTCCTTGCAACCAATCACTATTCCTTGCAACCAATCACTATTCCTTGCAACCAATCACTATTCCTTGCAACCAATCACTATTCCTTGCAACCAATCACTATTCCTTGCAACCAATCACTATTCCTTGCAACCAATCACTATTCCTTGCAACCAATCACTATTCCTTGCAACCAATCACTATTTCTTGCAACCAATCACCATTCCTTGCAACCAATCACTATTCTTTGCATTGTGTTATGTCTAGTGTGAACTGCAGTGTGAATCTAGCTTAACCTACATTACGACAATTTAACATAACTTAAGGAAAGTAACGTGTAAACGTGTAACGTGTAGACAGTAAATGTAAACCGATAAATCATGCAATTTCTCTTGTCATCTCGTTTTTCTTGCGAGAAATGTCTGTCTTCCAATCATTGGTTGCCATAATTTCTTAAGTCACATTACTTTCTACTTCAAAATCAATTTTGAAGTAGTAACTTAAGTTTACTTTAAACCCACAATGCATTGCACAGCCAACTTGCATTACGTTATGGAGTGGTGTGAACACCAGAACTAACCATAAGATGAGTCTTCAGCTTAATAAATATACTTGACACCTTTTGTGCTAATTCAGTAAATGATCCCAAATTGCATATGAAAACAAACCTAGTCATTAAAGCAGCAGTGAAATTAGGCAATATGGTTATAACTGCCCATGCTTTTCCATCTTGAACTATATGTTCTCCTTTTTTAAAACTATCAACAGCTATCTATGTAATTCAAGAAAGACAGAAATTAGAGAGTTTGTCGAAGGGCCATTTTGTTATAATTATGAGTTATAATTATAATTTTTTATCTGCGGTTTGCGGCAAGCATTTAGTTGTTATAATTATAAACTGCAAGTCAGAATTATGAAATCATGTAATTATCACATGACAGGAAATGAATAAACAAGAATGAATAAAACAAATCCTGTTGGTGTCTCTAGAAAAAAAATATATATTTTGGGGAATTGGTTGCCAACTCGCAAAAAATGCTATTTATTTGAATATTTAGCATAAAATGTTGCTAAATAAATTATTATTTAACTATTCTGGATGTGGATGTGTTGATAATTGAAGATTTCAAATTGAGATGAAATCAGCAAAATCGGCGCCATTTGCATTGTGGCGGAGCTAGTGATAAGGTTCAGTACACTGATTTAATTTATAAAATAGTGCAAAACTATAACAAGGTATATGAGCTCAGAATTATAATTATGAGCTCATAACTCATAATTATAACTTTTAATGGTCCTTTCGCAAACTCTCTAATAAAGAATTGTTAATATATACAGGGTGTCGCAAAAGTCCATTCCCTATTTTAATTGTGAATAAAAAAAACTACTGAACGGATTAACGTGTACTAAAGCTCAAAAAATACCTTTGACTCAAAAAGTTTTTGACCTAAATTGCTAGATTTACTGTTCCACTAGAAAAAAAGTTATTGCATTAAACATAAACAAAAACATCACCCATAGAAAAGCATTGTAAAATTTTAATGGCAAAAAACATAATAAATATGGAAAAAAAAAAACAAAGAAAAAAAAATCAATAAATAATAACAGCATGGACACTGTTAATAAACTTCAATATGAGCCCCATTGGTTGCTCTAAGAATGTCAAAGCGATATTTTATCTCAGCCCATGTTTACTGCAGCATCTTCTTAGTTACTGTGTTGATGGCATTGGTAATTCTTGATCGTAGAGTGTCTAAATTTTCAATGGTAACACTGGACACAATGTCTTTGACATATCCCCAAAAAAAGAAGTCTAAGGGAGTGATATCAGGTGACCTTGGTGGCCATGTAATCGGTCCATGTTGTCCCCCAACATATCTAAATAAACAGTCCAAGTCACAGTTGGTTCACTAAAGAAAAAAAGATCCAATAATTCGATCACACATTAATCCACACCAAACATTAATCTTAGGGCTATCACGAATGTGTTCATTTACAGAATGTGGGCATTCTGATCCCCAAATAGGGAGATTGTGTCGATTAACTTTTCCAGAATGATTGTGTCTATGTTTAATGCAATAACTTTTTTTCTGGTGGAGCAATAAATCTAGCAAAAAAACTCTTTGAGTCAAGGTATTTTAGGCTTTTGTACAAGTTAATTCGTTCAGTAGGTTTTTTTTATTCACAATTAAAATAGGGGATGGACTTTTAGAACACCCTGTATAGTTAACATAAGTTGGACATTATTATATGGTACCTGATTAATTGTTTCATTATTAATATATTGTAAATACCTGGGACCTAGGATATTATCTTGGTTGAAAACTGCTACATTTAGATGTTTTGGTTCAGAACCAATTGACCAACCGAAAACCAATATCTGAATTGCTGGACTTATAAATTGGAAAATTATTATGCTAGAAATATCAAAATATTCGGAAGTTAATAGACGGTTTGCGCTTTCACGAACGAGATTTAATTACGAGACACGAGATAATTAATAAATATGAAATAAATTCATATTTATTAATTATCTCGTGTCTCGTAATTAAAATACATTGCTTCTAGATTGCGCTTGCACAAACAATTGAACACGAACGATACAAAATAAGAGAAACATGTCTTGCTCAAAGATAGTAATGTTCCAGTCGAAAATATGTAAATTATGTGTGTCTAATAACATATTTTTTTAAAAAATAGTTAGTTGCAAACAAATTACTAACCTGGATTTACTAAAAACCTACTGAAAATACAACACACCGATGAAAAGCAAGATGGATGCCACGCTCGCTTCAAATTCCAGATCAATGCGCATGTGCGAAGTTTTGTTGCACACTGCGCATGTGCCGAGCATTCGTATTATCAACTTAAATACGAACGACTTGAAAAATAAATCTCGTTCATTCGTAATACGAATGTTAAATTAAATACGAGATTAATTTTTAAAATCTCGTATTTATATAACATTCGTAATTAAAAAAATTACGTTCGTGAAAGCGCAAACCGTCTAATATAGTTTTACTTTTATAAAAAAATGTATTTTTTTTTTTTTAAAAACAACATTTTATGTACATGTAGTTTCTCCACATTTTTATGAAATTTAAAATTGACAATGCTGCGATTCTTTTGAGACTGGGAGGTTTCGACAAATACTCTTTAAAATTTGTCGATTTGTGTGGTTGTTCAATTGTTTCTTGATGTGTAATTGCAGCTACAACATCTGTTTCGTGTTGGTAAGCACTATTGGTCGTTTCAACATGATTATTCTATTTAAAAACATCAGGTTATAGAGCTAGCAAATAACATTTCATGTTTTGTTTGAATTCACCGACGATTTTTCACTTAATAATAGAAAGACATCTTCCAATATTGATGCATTATACATACGTATGAGTAACCCTGGTTCATCGTGGGTTAATATGCTTCCATCCCTCATAAAAGCAATCTAGTCATTATTTTCATGATGTATTAATTTGAACATTTGGGACACAGTAGAATTGACTTACTTTATTAGCTCGTCTGGCTTCTTCAATGTAATGAGTCGTGATAATGACAGTAGTATTTTCTTCCAAGGAGATTTTGATTAAATAATTCCAAACACTTAAAATTGAAGGAAAATTAAGTCGAGTAGGGTAATAAGTTAAAACCATCAAAATAAGTTGTTTTTTTTTGTTTTTTCACACTGACTTTTTTCTCAAAATAGGATCCACGCCTACAGTTGGTTCGTCCAATATGAGTAATGGTGGTTGATGGAGTAAAGCAATAGCAAATGAAATTCGTCTTTGCTCACCGCCACTGAAAATTAATTTAAAAAACTAGTATTAAATTGAAACATTTTCTGGGAGTGTATTTAACTAAAGCCTCATGCACGCGTTAACGTGCTGTGCTTTTCAGCATGTTATCGTATGTGGGGATGTAGTTGAAACAATTCAACTTAAGCTCGCTGGCTAAGCATGTGAGACCAGATGGTGCTTTGCTGCTTTAACGCGTGGATGGAACTAGATTTCAGTCGGTCAATGCACAAGACAATTTGCATTGTAGCTTGTAGTCAAATTATTAGTTGTAAAACTTGAGCTATACAATCTACGTGTATATACTATGTACACCCTGGTATGACAACACTACCGCGCCACACAGTTCAATGGTTGTGTCGTTGCAATGAGGTGTCACGCCTCTGGTGCTTCGGTTAGTGATTTTTGTACTTCCACTTTTTGTCACTAGATGGTAGCGCCAGTACAATGGCTCAACCATTGGAACATGTGGTTTGTAGTGTTGTAACATCGGGGTTTGATTTTTGTGTTTGTTTGAGTTTGTGGCAACACAGCGTCGACAATGAAAAACCAAACAAACATTTCTGCAAAGTCATTTTTAAGCCTTTTTACAACGGGATGTTGGCGGTTACATGGGATTTCACGGGTGCATTGAATTGCCCCCAAAAGTGGATTCAAATACACACTAAGGTTATTAATTTCATTTATTAAATTAAAATTTATTTATTTTGCCAATATTTAATTTCAATTCGTTTGCAGCAATCTTTGATGCTGCACCCTGTTCACATGCACCGAATTGCTGCCAAAAGTGGATCCAAATACTGACCACTGCACGATGATGTGCGTATATTTATACCAGTTAATGTTAGAATAACCCGCAGCAGGCGTTAGGGCTAATCTTGCTTGCTGCTCTTTGCGAGATTAGTTTTTAGGTTTACAGTGTTAGGGTTAGGGTCGGGCCAGAACTAAGGTTAGGGGAAGGATGGGGACAGGGGCTGAAAAATTTCAAAGGCGAAGCAACGGGCCACCACTTTTGTATCTATACACTTAAGGCTGATTCACAATGGATGCATAGCTTTGAGCTGTTTTTTGTACAAAAGTTGTTTACATCATTGTGAACATAGTTCTGAACTTAATTACATTTTAAGTCCACTGAGCATGCTCAGTCACTAGGAAGTAGAATGACGTCACACCGACTGATGCAAAATGGCTCAACAAGTGATTCGAAAGCTGTGATTGGCTAGGAAAAATCATAAGAGAATCGTTTTGATTGGCTATGCATCATACATCACATTCCACGTACGAAAAAGCTCTCAATACTTCAAATTATTGAAGTATAGCTTTTGCATGCAAACCACTGCAAACTGCGCATGCAAACCACTGCAAACTACGCATGCAACCGACATGCGTGCAGTTTGCATGCAAAATTTTGGCTCATTGTGAACATGCTTGCGTCCATTGTGAATCGACCTTTATAAGCTATGCAAACAATAAATCAAGCTTCAAGGACTGCACAAGAATTACTAATTGAAAGCAATGCTACTAAAAAAGTTTATAGACAACCAGCACTACCATAGTGAGAAATTTTTTGTTGTACTCGTCTCATTACTAAATTATTTCTTTAAAATACCTGTAATTTTTAATTAGTTTTTTGGTCCGTGGCAAGTTGAGAAAATCAATTAAAAATTCGATTCGTGTTTGTATATCTTTTTTCTTCATGTCATGTAAACGACCGTAGAAAAGCATAGTTTCATCAATAGTGAGGTTTCCATAAAGCGCTAATTCCTAAATATTTATAACAATACAATATTTCATTTCATGTATTTCGATTTACAACTTCCAGCTTACTTGTGGCATATACCCAACTGTTGAACCAGGAATTTTACTCTCAGCTGAACCGGGAGTTTTATTAAACACTTCAACCATTCCCTTATCGGGTTTTAAACGAGCAATGACACATTTAAGAAGGGTTGTTTTCCCACATCCACTCGGACCCAAAAGGGCAAAACTAAAAAGATGAAAAGAGGAAAATTAGATTTTAGTAAATTTTTGTTTAATTTAAAGGGATACTACAATGATTTTTTAAAAAAATTTAAAAACGTGCTTATAAGGTAGAATGTGTGTATTAAAATGCACCTTCAAACATTTGCAGGAATCAATATTTCTGTTAAAATAATGAAAATATAATTTTTTGCTGACTTCTCACTCACTTCAATTACAAAAACAGCCATTTTAGGGTTTCCATTTTACTCGACTTTCAAAAAAGTCGAGTACCGAGTATCGAGTACTCGATTTTCTCGAGTACTCGTCGAGTAGTCAAGTATTACAAAAAAAAAAAAATGAAAAAAAAAGTAAAACAATTTGCTGCGTTTCAGCTTTTCTTGTTGAATGAATTGAAGTCATAAAAACTATTAATATTACTACGGTAGTAATACAAGCCGACCCCAGGTGCTTGTAGTTAGCATGAACGAGCTTATATGTTTTAATAACCTACATAAATGAATCAATAATTTTTTTAAAAGTTATTTTTATTATTTTTTCTTATTCGGAAATCCAAATGGACTATTTTAAAAATGCTAAAAAGGAAAAAGAGTCTATAAAAACAATGAAATTTCTATAAAAACCATGAAATTTCGATAAAATCCATGAAATTTCGATAAAATCCATGAAATTTCGATAAAATCCATGAAATTTCGATAAAATCCATGAAATTTCGATAAAATCCATGAAATTTCGATAAAATCCATGAAATTTCGATAAAATCCATGAAATTTCGATAAAATCCATGAAATTTCGATAAAATCCATGAAATTTCGATAAAATCCATGAAATTTCGATAAAATCCATGAAATTTCGATAAAATCCATGAAATTTCGATAAAATCCATGAAAAATATCAAATTTAAAAACAAACAAAACATGAAAAGATCAAATTTCGAATAATTCAAAAAATATTATATAATCATTAATTTTCAAATCTATTAAAAACACTAACAACTACACAGAAGAAATATAAACATGACTATACACAACAAAATAACCGCACGGTATTCACATAAAGATGAATTCCGTGGTGTAATAACTCTTAGCCACTCATGTCCAAGACAATCTCTAGCCGAAATCCGTTTATTCGGATCAATGGCCAACATGGGCAGTAAAAAAATCACAAAATTTCCGCGCTTCATTTACATCCCAGCCATGAGTTTCCATGAGTAATTTAAAAAGACAATACGATTTCAACTTTGGAAAATGACAGAGTTTGCCATTTGCTGTAAAAAAAATTCTGAGCATGTCTACTAGAAAAAGCTAACCATTCCGGTACGTCACCCAGCAAGTCCACAATCGATGCTAGTTGAATCTCGTCTTTCGTGTAGAATTTTTCCGCAGTATCCGTGACGTATGGCTTACATCATTAGATAGACTTATACATGTATACACGTATACAGTAGTTCCACATTCATATATGATGAAATATGTATTTTTAACGAGAAAATACTATTTCCTCATTTAAAACACACATTTGACCATATATGGATGTGAAACGATATGTTTAAAGCATGATAAACAACAAAAAAAGATTTTACAGTCACCATAAGTAATACTCGATTACTCGACGATTTTTTCTCGGGTAATCGAGTACTTCATTACTCGAAAAAATCGCCGAGTACTCGATTACTGGATTGAAAACCCTAAGCCATTTGCTGAAATGACGGCAAGTTGCCTATGCTGTGGGTCACACTCATTGCATCACTATTTATGATTCTACGATCAGGATAGAACTATTACCCCGGAACCAGCGGCATGTCAGGTAAAGCGAGTTTTGACCAGATTTTAGAAATCGACTTAACGGAAATTTCGAGCTCCTTATAAAAATTTTTGGTTTTTGCGTTTTTTTTTTGGCAATATCTTTTTTTAGGTTTATAATGAGAAATAACGTCTAAAAATTTATTTAATTTTCATTCATTGGATGTTGTACTTGTATCATACAAGTACAACATCCAAAGAATGTTCATTAAATCTTGAATCAATATTTTGGTACAACAATCAAACAGTGGAATGAATGTTCATTACGGCTCATCACAATAGACGCAAGCGCGTTCACAATGAGCCAAAATTTTGCAAGCAAACTGTACGCACGTCGGTTGCATGTGGTTGCATGCGTAGTTTGCATGCAAAAGCTATACTTCAATAATTTGAAGTATTGCGAGCTTTTTTGTACGTGAAATGTGACGTATGATGCATAGCCAATCAAAACGATTCTCTTATGATTTCTCCCAGCCAATCACAGCCTTCGAATCACTTGTTGAGCCACTTTGCATTAGTAGGTGCAACGTCATTCTACTTCCTAGTGACTGAGCATGCTCAGTGGACTTAAAATGTGATTAAGTTCACAACTACATTCACAATGATGTAAACAACTTCCGTACAAAAAAAACAAACGAGTCAATTGTTGCATGCAACAATTGACTCGTTGCATGAAAGCTACGCAGGCATTGTGAACCAGGCTTTAGATGTTGTATCAACATTTTGATACAACAATCAAACAGTGGAAATATCGGTTGTTAATATGCAACATTCGTTTAATGTAAAATCAATAGGTGCATTCAGGAACTAAAACATTTTCATGTTTCAGTCGTTTCCCTCGTTTCGTTTCCTGAAATGTGTCGTCATTTCCGGAAACGTTTAGGTTTAAGCCAAGAAACTCGCGTGCACGCGCGTTTTAGGAAACGCTACAGTTTTAGCGTTTCATGAGACACGAGTTGTGTCTTACAATTGCGCACTCGTCTGCGCAGCATCCAACTCTACTGTTGTAGAGTTAGATCGGTGCCATTTATTTTAAAGTCACATGACTGCTTCAAGTCATGTGATAGAAGCTAAGACGAAGCTAAAATTTAGCTAAAACTTAGCTAAAACTTGCCTCAGATTTTAACACTCAGAATTATACACAAAACATACACAAAACACACACAAAACTAACCACACGCAAAACTCGTTTTTGACGAGTTTTAGTTCCTGAATGCACCTATTGTTTAATATTATGTTTGAATGTTGAAAAAAATGTCGATAAAAAAAGACATTCTTACATGGAATCAACATTTCAGATGTTTATAAAAAAAAATTTTTTGAATCTTGTTTAGACATGTTCTTGTTTCGTGATACAAATGTAGCAGTGGTTAAGTTCATTGCCAACTACACTTTGGTTCTCATTTTGAAGTGTCTGTCTGAGTAAATTGGGACGATATAAAATACATTGAATTTTTTTTTTACATTGCATTATCAATGAAAAGTAGAGTTAAAAAACTTACATAGTTCCCTTAGCTACATTTAGATTCACGTTGTTGAGCACTCGAGTCTTTTTGGATCCTATTTCATAACTTAAATCGACTTGTTTAAATGAAACAACCGAATTTCTACTTTCTTCAATAATATTCATGATAAGTGTATGTGTAAGGACTTTCTTGATGAGAAGCAAGTTGGATTCTATATCTAACTAGGAAGCTACTAAGTTTTAATAACAAAGCACCAGGAAGCTACTAAGTTTTAATAACAAAGCACCAGCAGCTTATTAGTTTTTGGCTGGCAAGCAAATGCTTTGTTGATTGGCAAATTATATGCTAAGTTATATAAGATATTTTTAAATTAACGTAACAACGCTGATTTTCAAAGCACTCACCAATGCTGCTGTACGTCTTATTTACACAGGAGATACAACATTTTTTTATAAAAGAGAAAATACGTTTTTAGCTCTTACAGCAAAATACAATATAATTTATATGATCACAACTGGATATCATTTCTTACGTTTCATTACGATTACAGATAAAATAACAAAGATTACAGACCAGATTAAAGTAACTAAAAAACCCAGCCATACATGGAAAAAAGTAATATCTTTGCCTAGCAACAAAATCCATCTTATTGCAACATTCGGCGTAGTTAAAGGTTGAAACTGGATCACTTTCCGAAGGACGGGTTGCATTCCTTCTATTGGCCACATGCAACCTAAAAATGTAATAAAACAATTTAAAAAAGAAAAATTTGCAACAATTATAATTAGGAGCATTCGGAAACTAAAACTCGTGAAAACGAGTTTTGCTTGTGGTTAGTTTTATGTGTGTTTTGTTTATAATTCTGAATGTGAAAATTTGAGGCAAGTTTTAGCTATGTTTTAGCTTCTATATCACATGACATGAGCCAGTCATGTAACTTCTAAAACAAATGGCTCCTTAAATTCTACAACAGTACAGTTACATGCTGCGCAGATCTCGTGTTTCGTGAAACGCTGGAATAGTAGCGTTTCCTAAAATGCACATGCATGCGCGTTTCTTGACTTGAACTTAAGCGTTTCCGGAAATGACGACATATTTGAGAAAACAAAACGACGGAAACGAGTGAAACATGAAAATGTTTTATAGTTTCCAAATGCACTTAATATAACTATGTAAGATACAAACCACTAGAGTACATCAATGGCGTGTAAATACTAACTGATAACAATAAAGCTGTTGCACTATCACTAGATACAGTTGATATGAAGAAACCTTAAATAATAAATGGGATTTTTAACATTACAAATAAATTTACCTGCTGACTAGAAAGTTACCACAATTCATTCCGCATACTCCTTGCAAGAAGACTAGGAGAATAAGCCACACAGCACTTCCCTTATTCTGCACATCTAATACATATGTTGAAATAATGAGTGTTACAGCTACTTGAATGGCAATTACACCTGATTGTGCAAATATGTGTCCAGACAGCACTTCAAATGATGATCCTCCTGTAAACGTATTGTATATTGATGAATTTATGTACAGAAGTAAAATTAGGCTTGTTACAGCATCTTCAAAAGTTGTTTATGTTAATATTGTGAATAGAGGTCTTGTGCAAATTACAAAAACGCATGAACGTACAAACGTATAAATTAGAAAGTTATACGTTCATATGTTTGCGTTGTTACATGAAAAACAAAAAAAAACAGATCAACGTAGCAACGATCTGATGCTGGTGTCACTCGACCTGATGCCAGTGATTCCAAAATATCCGTTGCAGTCACCGGCAGCAGTGGTGGCGATGATGGTTCTTTATTTCTACGTCTTCGGCCTCTTATATCATGTCGCCGTTCTGCCATTCTTTTGCAAAAATGGAAGCAGGCTGTCATACGTACGCCTAAACTTATCAACCAGCCTATCAATTTAATTGTTACGTTGATCTAAATGTTTTAACCAACACTTATCAACTATCTAAACAACGTTTCCAAAACATTGCGAGAAACTCTCATTGGTTGGAGCCTGTTTGCTTGCACATTAATACAAAAAAACCACCAAAAACTACCATATATGGTCATTTTTGTGATTGTTTATGTTTATTTTTTGTTTGTTTTATGTTCGTTTATGTTTGTTTATCTTTGTTTATGTTTGTTTATGCTCTTTTAGGGTCATTTTTCGAATATTTTTTTAAGTGCATTAAAAAATTGCTGGGAAAAGGTTCTAGCCAATGGGAGTTTTTTGCAATCTTTTGGAAACGGAGTTTACGTATAAAACCTTATGTTGAAATGTTTGTGAAATTGTCATTTGCGCAAATTCTATAAATTATTATAGAATTTGCGCAAATGACAATTTGAACAAACGTATCAACGTATGAACGTACGTTTCATACGTAGGTAAGTTGATACTTGATTGTTAAAACGTATAGCTCAACACACAATTAATTAACAACATTTTAATTGTTGCATTGATCTATATTTCTTAACAATTAAGTATCAACTTATCTACATATGAAACGCACGTTGATACGTTTGTCAGTTGCGCAAATCCTCTAATAGACAGTTTGGGATTTTCCGTACGAGATTTTTTTCATCACGAGAATGCCAAAATAACGAGATACTGTTAAAAATCTCGGCACATGTATTCTCGTTTGAAAGGTCTCGATTGAGATTTTTCAAAAATCTCGTTTCAAATTGTCGTGAAGACGACTTGATTTGCGCAAAAGCACTGCATACAATACAACAAGTGTCGTGAAATTCTGCCGCCATTTTCCCTTTGCTTCAGCTGCAATGTTGGCAAATTTGTGTTGATTTCAAAATCTCAGGTTAGTTTTTTTATCAGTCAAACACCTTGCACAAACCACAAGCCCAATACTTAGGCTTAATTTGTGACAAGGTGTCTAGTTGTGCTAAAAATTGTTGCCGCCGATTTATGTGTCGTATGTAACACGTTTCGTGACAAATTGCAACCACACGATACTACATTTTATTAACGAGATTTAATAAAACAAAATTTTTGGAAAATTTCGTTTTTTAAATTTCGTTTTCAGTTTCATATGAGAAATCGCAAACTGTCTTATAATTAGAGGATTTGTGCAACTGAAATTTGCAAACGTATCAACGTATGTTTCATACGTAGGATACGTTGATACTTGATTGTTAGATTGACGTAACAATCGAATTTATACGTTGGTCGATACGTTTAGTCGTACCTATGAACATATTGTTATGCGCATGCGCATAACAAAGCAATTGGCTTGCTTCTGTTTTTGCAAGTTGCCATTTGCATAAATGACGGGGCAATGATGGTAGAGGCCGAGGATGCAGTATTAGAGGCCGAGGACGTGAAAATAACGAATCATTGCTGTCACCACCACCAACACAACACCACTATTGTCTGCAACGGGTATTTGAATCAGGTCCAAGTGACACCAGCATCAGATCTATTGACACTAGGTTGTTACGTTGTTACGATGACTTTTTTGTTTGCGCAAACACTCATCACGTATAAACGTAAACGTATGAACGCATGAACGTACAAACGTATGAACGTACAAACGTACAAACATATAACTTTTTAATTTATACGTTTGTACGTTCATGCGTTTTTGTGATCTGCGCAAATCCTTTATTGTTACCTGAAACGTATATTCTATCTATTAAACCTTCATTTTTATCTGTTACAAACGACAGTGCTGTTAAAATAACTGCTAAAATAAAGGCAGTGTTGACTATCAATCCAGGAATTAAATTCTTTAGGAAATTTATTTTTTGTGATCCATAGATTGGTTCATCAAACTAGTAAAAAGACAGAAAAAGGAAACATATTTACATTTAATGTTATAAAATGTGTTTACAATAGTAAAACTGTTCTTTTTTTTCTCATTTTTTCCTACATTTCGACCTTTTTTTTACCTGGACAGGAATTGTTGGCAGTTGCTGCGTTTTATCAAAGTCTTGGATTGCATCAGTTGCAAAATTATTATATGCATCCTGAAAAGCTTCCAGCAAACTGAAAGTTATTATTGCATCTGTGTTATCATGTCTTATATGGACTGTTCCAGCTTGCAATATATCTTGAGATAATTTTTTGTTTGATGTAAATCTGTTGAAAGTAATCTGAATTACATTTCTGTCTGAAGAATACAGTTCACTAATATAAAGACTCACAAAAAGCTCCAGCTTCATGATCACAGATGGAGGACATTATGCTAGGTTCCCACTTGGCAGAAACTCAGACAGAAAATTTTCCGCTGTGCAGAATAGTATGTTTTTCTGTTGTTGGTTTCCACCTGGGGACTAAAAAATGGGCAAAAAAGTGCAGAAAAGTAGAATTTAAAAATAGATGCCAGCTGAGAAAGGCAATTTGTAAGCACTGCTGCTTTCTACACTCAAAATTTTCTGCAGCAGAAAATTCTCTGTCGGAATTTCTGCCAAGTGTTCATACTTTATTTGTCTATTTCATTTTTTTTTAACGTATGAGAAATGAATTTGTGATTTAAAATTTAATCATTTGCAATTTTTTTTCAGATTTTTCTTGGGATTCTTTCAACTATATACAAGATCTTTAATTCCAGTCATCTTTAGGTGAGTTTTTATTTATTTTTACTTATTTTGGGTTGCAGGCAGAACAGAACAAACCTAGTCATTAAAGCAGTAGTGAAATTGGGCAATATGTTTATAACTGCCCATGCTTTTCCATCTCGAACTAACTCTTCACCTCTCTCAATACAATCAACAGATACCTAAAATACGTGACAACACAAATATAACAAAGATTTTCTTATTAAAATAACTTATACCTGATGGACTGTTTCATTATTAATGTAGAGCAGATATCTGGAACCAAAGATGGTATCTTGATTGAAAACTGCCACATTTAAATGTTTTGGTTCAGTGCCAACTGACCAAAACATAATCAACAGTTGCAATGCCGGACATAAAAATTGTATAATTACTAATCTAGCAGAGATTATAATTTGTATGAAAATAAAAATCATTTTAAAAATATACTTACATATAGTTTCTCCACATTTTAATGAAGTTTAAAGTGGACAAAGCTTTTATTCTTGCAAAACTTGGTAATGTAAAATATTTTTTAAAATTCTGTGATTTCTGTTGTCGATTATCTGGTTGTATAATGGTGGGTAAGTCATTTGTCTTTGTCAGTTCAGAGTGTGTGCGAGCATTGCTGAGGGCTTCTTCATGGCTATTCTGAATCGAAAAATTTTTCAAATTATAGATTCACAATTTGATGTTTATATTTTTAGTTTTAAATACAAATGTTTGTTCACATAATAGAAGAAATACATCTTCTAAAGTTGATACATCGTATTGATTTATTAGTGAATCTGGACCATCTTGGGCTAATATGCTTCCATTTCTCATAAAAGCAATCTGACATAATTTATAGATTTCATGTATAAGCAGTTATACACAACAGAATTCAGTGTACTTTATTAGCTCGTTTGGCTTCTTCAATGTAGTGAGTCGTGAGAATTACAGTGACATTTTCATCTGAAGAGATTTTGACTAAATAATTCCAAATGCTAAAATTGAAAGTAAATAGAAATAGAAAGTTTGCGGAATGGCCATTAAAAGTTATATAATTATGAGTTATGAGCTCATTATAATTATAATTTTTTAAGTGAAAAAAAATGTGGTTTGCAGCAAGAATTTAAAACGTTATAATTATAAACTGCAAGTTATAATTATGAAATCATGTGACTACCACATGACAGGAAATGAATAGACAAGAATAAATAGAACAAATCCTAATGGTGTCTTTAAAAAAATATATATATATTTAGTTATTCTGGTTGTGGATGATGGTGTTGATAATTGAAGATTGCGAATCGAGGTGGAATCAGAAAAATCGGCGCTATTTGCATTGTGGGCGGAGCTAGTTATAAGGTTCAGTTCACTGACTGGCTGCACTATTTTATAAAATTGCACAAAAAATTCTAGTTATAGGCTCAGAATTATAATTATGAGCTCAAAACTCATAATTTTAACTTTTAGTGGCCATTCCGCAAACTCTCTAATAAGTTAAGTATGGTTATAAATAGTGTTACAGAAAAAAATTAAGTTTAGTTTTTAGTACTTGCTTTTCTAAACTGCACTACAAACTGGACTTTTTTTCTTTTGAATTTTAAAAAATAGTATATATGTACGTAGTTTCAGTAAAACTGTAAAAATCACATCAGCCATGTACGTTAACGCTGTTTTAACAAATCGCAAAAGTTAATGCCGCAGCCAAAAGAAACATGGGGGAATATTACGAAATTTACGCGTAAAGCTGGGTTCTCACTTGCGATTTTTCCGCTTTATCGCGCGAATTCTGCGAGAAAAACCGACGTCAAAATTGCGCTATTTTTAAAATTAAAAATTTTTCAAGGTTTTTCTGTGTTTTTGCTGCATGTGGGAACCTATAAAAATTTTCAATTTTAAAAATACCGCAATTTTGAGGCAAATTACGTTTTAAAAAATCGCAAAACGCAATAAAATCGCGCGATTTTATCGCAAGTGAGAATCCAGCATAACCCTTTGTTGCGCGGATTATATGCGTCTCTATATCAACATTATTTAAGCAAGATACTGACTCCAAATTTGCCTTTTGTTATTTACTGTTGGGGTAAATTAAATGCTCCTTCTTATTTTTTATTGTTTTGCCCCATAACAAAAATGAACCCCCTCTTTTTAATCTATCATCAATTACATGCTTTCCCCCAAAAGTACTTTATCACTCCATTCATGTTGCATGAACTTTTATCCAATAAATGAATGAATGAAACCATTCAGAGGAATGTTTATCCAATGTTTGCAGGATCATTGCACGAACGTTGCATGAACTACAAAAAAATTTGAATTTCCTATGTTTTACATTGCTCGATTGAGCCCCTGGGACCACTATGATTACATGGTTATTTGTTTCATTAGATCACAACAAGAAATTAGTCAGAATTGCAACAAAAAATAGACAGTATTATATTCATCACCAAGATTGCATGAGGTCTGAGCAAAAGGAAAATTTTTGCAATTTTGATGGATTTTTTGTTGTGAATGTTTTAGATAAACTTTCTATTGACTTTTTTCTTAAAAATGGATCCACACCGACAGTTGGTTCGTCCAAAATGAGTAGTGGTGGTTGATGGAGTAAAGCAATAGCAAATGAAATTCGCCTTTGCTCACCGCCACTAAAATTAAAACACATAAAATTGGATTAGTATACTTTAATACTCTAATTTTCCAATTGCTTGTATAATTTACAGTTTTATGATAGTACGGAAATTATGAAGGCTAACCCAAGATCAATTTTTGTACCTTAGAAAATAAATGACCCGGCTATTGAACTGATCCTATATTGCTTCACAAAGGCAGTTTGATTGTTTTATTTTAATGACTTCTAACTATTGTTACCAGATCTTTATCAGATGTTTTCTAGAGTTATAATAGACATGTTTGCGCAATGGTTATGCTTTTTCCTTATTGCATATACGAGAAATAACCTTTTATTTGTTTGCATCTGATATTCATGATATTACAATGACCTTATAAATGAACGTATTTTATTTGATTCCAGATAGAGCATGATACTTTATGCCCAGGTAATACGCATGTTGCTGATGTGTTCCCAATGTTACCTGAATGTTGGCAATGTTTACGGTATTTCCGCAACATTTCTGCAACGTTGCTAATGTGAAATGAATGCTGTCATTTTCCAATGTTATTGGTATCAAGTTTGATGTCACTACTACAGCAGTATATAGTAGTTGTTGTGCCAACGTTGGCAACGTTGAAACAAACATCAATTTTTGACATAACGTCAAACGTCAATGTTACTAATGCTTAGTTCCCACTTGGCAGAAACTCTGGCAGAAAATTTTCTGCTGCAGAAAATTTTGAGTGTAGAGCAGCAGTGTTTCTACACACAAAATTTTCTGCAGCAAAAAATTTTCTGCCGGAATTTCTGCCAAGTGGGAACCAAGCATTAAGCATTAAAAATGTTGCTGCACTGTTGGCAACAAATATTTGATCAACAATCAACTTAGATTTTTTCCAACGTCACTTTTTTAAACAATGCTATGACAATGTTGCCAATAAAACAGTGCAACAATGTTAAAAAGAAGTGACATTTGGAACAGTGCAGCAACATTACAAATGTTATTTTCAATTGCAGCAACATTCGGTGTTATCTGGGTGGTTGTCGATCTAACAAAAAAAACAAGATTTATCTGTCCTGCAGAGGGATTGTCACTGACGCGAGCCCACATGCTGTGACTTCATCGCACATGCTCTGCTTTTAGCACTTCATCGTACGTGCTGTGCTTTCAGCAGTATTCCTTAGATCCTTTAGATCCCATTCTTTGTAATTGATCAAGAATAATTAATTCTTTAATGGGGAGGAAGTTGAATTTAACTTGCGGGCGCTTGCCGAGCAGTGAAAACCGGATTTTGCTTTGCTGCTTTGATGCATCTGTTATTAAGCTTGCATATGTAAACCCAAGTTAAGTGACTTTCGTATGGCACAAAAGGAAGTTTTGGTTGCCTCTTGTATCAAGTTACTTTCACCGCATGACTTCTATAAGTTGTGACAAAATTTACTTCATTTTCACATTCTTTAGTGATTTATGCGCCAAGAATTGAACAGCAAATCTATATACTTTACAGGGTGTCTCAACTAAGTGTTTTAAGTTGAAATTTCTCCCAAATTGTCTATCTTAGGAATAATCTGTTTGCGCAGTCAAATAGTAAAGTGGGTATAGAAAGTTAATGGCGATATAAAAATTTGACTTTTGACCTATAGAAGTGACCCATTGCTTTTTTAACTTTTTAACTGTTCGAGTTAGTGCCAAATACTTGAACATGGTCTCATTAGTCTAAAAACATAATTCAATGAAAACATTTTTCTATAAAAATTATGAGAAAATTCAGACAGAAAACTGCAGAAAAGATTAAGTCTATAGAAAAAAAATTGATTTAATCTAAAGTAACATTTTTTTGCCTCAAAGACCTTACATATCGCAAAGAAAGAAGTTATTTTGGAGTAAACCAAACTTTTTCCCAATCACTTAATTTTCTGTAAATTTTTTTCATGTTTTCTGCCTGAATTTGTGCAGAATGGTTTTTCAATTTTTCCCATAATTTTTATAGGAAAATGTTTTTTATTGAATTATGTTTTTAGACTAATTAGACCATGCTCTACAACTTTCTAATTGAGTATATGGCAATAACTCAAACGGTTAAAAAGTTAAGAAAGCAATGGGACACTTCTAAAGGTCAAAGATCAAATTTGACTATGCAAACAGATTATTTCTAAAATGAACAGTTTGAGATAAAACCCTTAGTTGGGACTTGGGACTCCCTGTATAGTGACTTAATAAGAAGACAATAGAATTTGTTCTGTCATTTTTAAAAAATACTATACAAAATAATATTTAGCAGGAATGATCTTGAAGGCTCAATGCGTCAATAATTCTTGTATACTATACAATATACAATCGTTTAATTACCTATAATTTTTCACTAGTTTGTTTGTGCGTGGTAAGTTAAGAAATTCGAGCAGAAATTCAATTCTTGATGCTATTTCTTTTTTTCTCATTTGATGTAAACAACCAAAGAAAAACATAGTTTCGTTGATAGTAAGGTCTTGATAAATTGCCAATTGCTAGTAATGAACATATACATTTTATTATACTGTATGTTAGGGACTTTGCAAATTTTTTTTATAGTTATTTATAGTTTATAGTTATAGTTTTTATAGTTATAAAAGTGATAAAATAATCAAATATTTACTTACCTCTGGATTTAAGTTTGAAAAATGTCGGTGATTGAAGGATGACCTTGACCATAGGCAGTGTTGGCCCCGCTACTGAATAAAAGTAGCACCGACTGCTAGCACTACTTTTACTTTTCAAAAAATAGTAGCGCCTATTTTTGTATAGCTAGTAGCGATTTTTTGCTACCGCTACCGCTACTTTGCGCTATTTTCGCGCTATTTTTACGCTACTAATAAAAAAGATCAAAAACCAAAATTCAAAAAAAAAAAAATTAAAAAAAAATACAAAAAAAATCAAAAATTTAATAAAACAGAATATTTAGATTGAAAAACGAAGACGAATTTTTATTATAGAGAAAACAAGCTTATATATTCAGAAAAATGAAAATAGAAAACGCACATGTTACATAGGTGCTAAATGCAGAACCTGTATCTACAATATGTATGTATCATGTACGTTTTTATTTTCATTTTTCTAAATTATTATACAGAATAAAACGGCATCAAATGTAGCAAAAATGTAGCAAAAATAACGGAAAAAGTAGCGAAATTTCGCTACTTTTTCTGCTACTTTTTCCGTTATTTTTAGAAAATTAGTAGCGCCACTACTGTATCGCTACTTTAAATTTAAAAGTAGCGAATTTTGTAGCGCCGCTATATAGCGCCACTATTTGTAGCGGTAGCGCGGCCAACACTGACCCTAGGAATGGGCATACTGTGCATGCGATATAACTTAGCTTTACTTATAGAATTGTTTTATACATATAAATACCGTATTCTCTAGGAAATAACCGCATGCCGGATAATACTAAATGCCGGATAATTTGAGTCAAAAATAGTCACAAAATAGTTGCGTATACGCGTGTACATACTCGTATATGTCTGCGAATACATATATGCGTCCTATACACACGCATATGTAAAGATTGTTTTTTTAAATGGCAATAATGATATGCTAGTTTTAAATTCAGATATAGATGTAGATGAAGTTATACATACGCATATGTATTGACTAATCAGCTGTTTAAGAGCATTTGTATTGATATCCTCTAACAACACTAGGCCCATTCAAGCACGACTCGTGCTATGAGTCGTGGCACAAAATTCTTTTAAGTTGTTATAAGTTATAAACTTGAGAATTGTGTATAAGTAAAAAAAATTACCGTATTCCCTCAGAAAGAACAAACAAAATCGCAAAGTCCCTATAGTGTATATAGTTATTTTAATTTACAACTTCATGCTTACTTGTGGCATATAACCAATCCCTGAACCAGGAATTGTACTCGTATTTGAACCTGGGGTCACATTAAACACTTTAACTGTTCCTTGATCGGGTTTCAAACTAGCAATAACACATTTTAGAAGGGTTGTTTTTCCACACCCACTCGGGCCCAAAATAGCAAATCTGGAAAAAAATTAATTCTTTTAATTTTTAATTCAGGTAAATAAATTGCTTACATTACAAAATTACTTACATTGTTCCTTCAACCACATCTATATTCACGTTTTTGAGCACGTGTGTTTTAGACGAACGTCCGATTCCATAACTTGAATGCATTTGCTGCAACGACACAGCTGAATGCGTCATACCTAAAACATAAAGTTTTGGAAGTAAACACTACTTAGCAGAGTACACTGGATGTATATATATATATATATATATATATTATTTAATTAAGGAAGTGATTTTTTATGCATGATTCAATCACAAAAGCTAAAATTTTATTGCACATGATTTTTGCAGCAGGAAAAAATTAGAATGCTATTTATTACCTCTGAATGTTAAGGTGGTGCAATCTCAAAATGTTAACACTAAATCTGATTACAACTCCGTGCCAATAAAATGGGATATAGTGAAATATGATGTGTGCCTTGTATTTAAATCACAAATTTGAAAAAGAAATATGTGCCTGCGAAAGTTGTGCTTTTAGGGCTTTATTTTAGAATGATTAAGCTTCAAAATGATCAAAAATTCGCACCAATACCTTATTTTGTTAAAGTTTAAACAATAAATAACTGCGGACGAAAAAATGGAATATGTCAAATGCTGTGACACAAAAATGGAATATTCCAAGTAAATGACCAAAACAATTTTTATTTTGATAGTAACATAATGAAATCTTAATATTTGGTTGGTCAACCCTTTGCTCGAATAGCTGCTTGAATTCTGAGAGGCATAGAACTACTCAACTTGGTGCATTCCTCTTGGGTAACTTGTGACCATACCAACTTCAGTTTAGCTTTCAACTCCTCTTTTTTGTTGGTTTCTCTTGAGTCAATCCTTTTTTCATGATGTCCCATAAACTCTCGATGGGATTTAAGTCAGGCAGATTAGCTGGCCATGGTAAAGCTTTAATATTATGGGACTTAAAACATTCAGCGTCGCTTTTGCTGCATGTGCTAGTGCCAAAACCTGTTTAAAAATGAAATCATCTTCATCATTGTTCGGATAAAGTTGCTCCAATGATGGAATCAAATTATAATCGAGGAGTTTTTGATTCATAGTTCCAGTGACAAGTGCTAAACATCCTACATCACCAGCGCTCTTACATCCCATTTATCTCACATAACTTTCTTAGGGTTAATGGATGGTAAGCCTCATCCTTTGTACTCCACACTATAGAATGTGGCATACAAAAGATGAGACTTACCAACCGTCGACCCTAAGAAGATGTGTGAAGTTTTCTGGTAGTGTGATGGTTGGGGATGTATGAGCGCATTCTAAAATAAAACCCTAAAAGCACAACTTTCACAAGCACATATTTCTTTTTCAAATTTGTGATTTAAATACAAGGCACACATCATCATATTTCACTATATTCCATTTTATTGCCACGGAGTTGTAGAACGGCAGTAATATATGGCTGCAGGTTGCAGTTGAATCGCAGTCCAAGGCCACAGTGAGTGCACTGTAAAACTAGATAGCTTAACTTTAAGAACTTAACACTGGGTGAGCCTAAAAATTAAGGTGATTATTTTTGAGTCACTGCAGAGTTCTAAATATTCACAAGGTCGACAATTTAAGTTGTCAAATGCAGCCACTGAGGACGCTGTTGCTGTCCGCCATTACGGTGCTGTGTCCGTTCAAACCGGTAATTGGAATACTATTTCGAGATCCTTAGCTATACTAAGTTCCAATTAGAAAGTTGGTTGATCTAATTGTTTAAAAACATAATTTAGTAAAACATTTTCTTATAAAATTTATAAAAAAAATTAAAAAAACCAACTGCACAAATTCAGAAACATGCAGAAGCGATCAAGCCAATAAAAAAAACTGGTTTACTCTTAAATAAGTTCTTTTTTGTGTAATGTGATGTCTCAAGGTAAAAAGTTGGTATTTTGAAGTAAACTATGTAGCTTTTTTCAAAGTGACTTGATCTCTTCTGCATATTTTCTGCCTGTATTTGTGCAATATAATTTTTTCATTTTTTTCCCATAATTTTCTGTGATATCTTTTCTAAATTAAAAGTTACTCGGGATAAGACCAGACTTTTGGTTCACCCTGTATTTACCCATGTAGCACATCGACCAAAGCCGTTGACGAGATGGTGCTTACTCGCAGATTTTTTGACTCAGTTCAATGAGGGAATTAAAATAAGTTGCCATAATATATACTTTCATACAAATGCATCTCTCAGCAGAATTCGAAATAGAGTTTAGGCCATTTTTATAAAATCGCAAAAATTATTCAGCTACGAAATAGACCTTTTCAAAAATTCCAACCATTAGTGACACGCATGCTAAATTGTCTGCTTAACATCGCTTCATCAAAAAGTTTTATTGTCTTTAAAATATTTAATGATTTCCTATTACAGAATTAAAGACTGTTTCCAATTTAAATTGAAATTCAGTAATTTTTTTTCATTAAATCTGATTCAAAAGCAAGTAAACTGTTTAAACAAACTACCGTAACCAGAAAATTTACCTTGAACTACCCATGATTGCAAGCAGCCTTCTCATTTTTTTTCATTCTATATTTAAACAGTTTTTCAGATTAAATACCCTTGCAAACCCATGTACAGATTTAGCAAAATTCAGAAAATCTGAAAAACAATGTCTTGAAAGAAGAATGAACGATCAAAATATCAATAGCAGGTAAATTACTAAACCAGACTATTGTGCCGCTTAAAAAAATTAGACTTTCTCATACCCTAAAATAACCGACCACTGTGATAGCCCCTGAAACAGTATTTGACCCATGTCCAATTAAATAAAATATACAGTCAAAAAAATCTTTTTCATTCATTTATTTCCCAAGTTACCATTCATGAAAGCATCGTCTTTGCTTCTTTGCGTAACTTCAACCTCAGCAAAACAAGTTATTCACAAGCCTAAGCAATACTGTTCACTGTTACAGAGATATTAAAATCAACAACAAACAGTTAAAACTGTAATTGCTTCCTTTGCATTTGAAGATATTGCAGTTAACTGCAATTTATTTAACAGTAAAATAATTCATGTTTTTGTATTTTTTTCACTTAGAGCTTATAGTTTCTTCACTTGATTTGATTATTATCAAGAATTTAATTTAGTTTAAATTATTAAACTGAATTTGTTTCCAGTATATATCAAATTTCTTTCTTTATATTCGTCCAATACAGCCACCTTCATTTACTTCTATCGACACAGCACCGTCATGGCGGGTCGATAGTAGCGCCACTACACGGACAAATGCAGGAACCCTGATCTCGACCTTGTGAATAAGACAAAGAATTGTGACGGTCTCGAATCCTGTAGTTTTATGTAACTGTAACTATGGTACGCTAAAAGTACCAAAGTGACCGTTCAACATGAGATTAATATTGAATAAAGTTAGTTTATTTAGTATTAGGAAGAGAGATAAACACTTAAAATGGTAGCTGAGTAGATTGAGTAACTCTACTTATCAACCATTGTATGAGTATTCATACACGGTCAAGGAATGGTCATAGAGGGCGCTAAAGCAACCCCAATGAGCATTCCTATTTCAATAATGTGTTTAATTAAGAGATACAAACTATGTAAATCATAGAGTGATTATTCTCATGTATAAGTAATTATCTGGACATGAAATATAAATATATATTTCATTATAAGATAATGTATCATTATCTTCGATACTAGTGGATGATGTCATAATGGTCATCCATCATGACTCATCCATTATCGGATTATCTTGTCATAATCTCCTTATCACTGATAAGAGGACCATGCAAAACAGGAAGTAAAGCTTTTTTGCGGATTTGATACTGATACTGTAAACGTACAGGGCTCGAATCCTAAGTGTGCACGCTGAAATATGCTCGAAAAATGGCCTAAAACACTTTTATGAATCTTCGACGCAAAATCCCGTTTTTCATGCCGCAAATCGTCACTCGCGGTCCGCCGCTTGTATACGCAAGTTTCGTACTCGCTCGATATCGCTGAATGTCGGCCTACATTGTCCCACGGCTGCACTGTGCTACTGCATACGCAAAACTCAAACAAAACGGCTGCAGACCTTGTTATGATGCCGCACACTCGAAACGAAGAGTACACATAATTTAAAAGACATACTTGCGTTTTATTTAACTAAAACGAGCAGACATGACATCTTGTCATGCGTATCGCCATCTTGGCGGTACACATGATCGTGAGATCACACCTCAAATGCGTATTGTGTCGTCACTCTGGGTAAATGAAAATGTGCATGCGCCTCGGAATCATTGTCAGAATCATCAGCACTGCTCTCCCGGCTGTTTTGATTGTTGTCAGCCATTTTGATTTTGTTTACCCGGCCCTGTATGACGTTACACACCGCGCCCTCACATACAACGGTCAACAATGTCTCTCATCAAGCTCAAAATGATACTCACAGGTGCAAAAGAATTAATTTTAGACATAATAAAATTTTTAAAAAATTTTATTAATCACTTTTAGAGGTTTTGAAACATGCTGATCACGATTAAACAATAAAATTTATGATGTCGTAAACCCTTTAATAGTTATCAGGCAGGTAAATGCTTTGTAATTGTTGATTGGCAAATGCTTTGTAATTGTTGATTGGCAAATGCTTTGTAATTGTTGATTGGCAAATACTTTGTAATTGTTTATTGGCAAATGCTTTGTAATTGTTGATGCAAATGCTTTATAATTGTTGATTGGCAAATGCTTTGTAATTGTTGATTGGCAAATGTTTTGTAATTGTTGATTGGCAAATAGTTTTTCTGGCCATTATATATATAGATAAAAAGATGAGACAACAAGTATACTAAAGATAGCTTAATATTAAAATAAGATAAGATACGCTACTTATATTAATTACATTTATTTGTCACCAGTGACAGGGTTTTGCAGGTTTTAGTTTCTATGTTAAGTTATTTGTCATTGCTGAAAAAAATCAGAAAATCAGCATTATACAATTATCACCACTATCATTTTCTGGACAAACAGTACCGAAAAGTCACCCAAAATAAATACTATTATTGTTATTGTTATTATTATTATTATTATTAGTATTATTATTAGCATGATCTTGGACGAGGTATGATAAATCCAATATGAAAATAAGAATTAATAAAATGCATAATTTACTTTGATCAGAACTGGAAATCATTTTTTATATTTCATCACAATTGCATATAAAATAATAAAGATTACAGACCAGATTAAAGGAACTAAAAAGCCCATCCATACTGGAGGAAAAGTAATATCTTTGCCATGCAACATAATCCATCTTATTGCAACATTCGCCGTAGTTAGGGGTTGAAATTGGATAATTTCCTGAAGGATAGCTGGCATTCCTTCTGTTGGCCACATGCAACCTAAAAATGAAATAATAAAAACAAAATAAAAAAGTTTGCAACACACAATTTATATTGAAGTATAAGATACAAACCACTAGTGTACAACAATGAATAGTAAATACCAACACACAACAATAAAACTGTAGCACCATCACTAGACACAGTTGATATGAAGAAGCCTTAAATGATAAATAAGATTTTTAAATTTATGAATATTTACTTGCAGTCGAGAATGTTACCTAAATTCATTCCGCATATTCCTTGCAAGAAGACGAGAAGAATAAGCCATACAGCACTGCCCTTATTGGGCACATCTAATACATATGTTGACATAATGAGTGCTAAAGCTACTTGAATGGCTATTACACCTGATTGTGTAAATATGTATCCAGACAGCAATTCAAATGATGATGCTCCTGTAATCGTGTTGTATATTGGTAAATTTATGAACACAAAAGTAAAATTAGACTTGTTGAAAGTATTTAACAATAATTGTTACCAGATACGTATATTCTATCCATTAAACCTTCACTTTCATCTGTTACAAACAACAGTGCGGTCAAACAAGTTGCTAAGATGAAGGAAGCGTTGACTATCAATCCAGGAATTAAATTTTTTAGAAGAGTTCCTTTTTTTGATCCATAGATTGGTTCATCAAACTAGTAAAATAAAAGATACACAAAGCATACATTTGTAACTCACGTGACCAATGTCCCGAAGGTCATGATATCACCTAAACTTTATCCAACAATTCGTGCACGGAACTGAAAAGTGAACTTTTTGGCATTGTACTGAAAGTATATATTGTAGTATCTTATTTTAATCCTTTAGTCGAGCTGAGTCGAAAATTCATTGTTTTGTAGCCAAAAAATGTGCACAACAATATAAAATCCCAAATTTAAATAATTTTTTAAATATTTTAATTGTGTAAGCGTTTTTGTTTATTAACAATGGCATGCACATTTTTTGGACTAGAAAGCAATGATTTTTCGACTCAGCTCAATTAGAGAATTAAAATAAGATGCTACAATATATACTTCCAGTACAATGCATAGGTCATTATAACCAATGGAAGTTTCGTGCACGAATTGTTAAATAGAGTTTAGTGGACCACATCATGACAGTTCTACAATGGACGAATACTACGAGTATTCGTCCAAGGTTCCACCTGGTGTAACAAGGAGAAAGCAGGAAGTGGCTGAGGCAATCCAGGGCCATGTAGAGGGCAGTAGAGACCAGACTACTAGCCATGACAATTTACTTCTTGTTCTTGTAAATGAAGCCCAGTGCGTTAGTTCTCCAACCACTACCTCTATGAGCGAACATTAGTGCTGGCTGCAGCTAAAGGTTGCAGCTGGTAGTTTTAGTGACTCTGGTTTTGCGACCCACTGCTAAATAGCAGTGGTTTGTGGGTCGAGTCTTGGGCAAGCATACCTTGGTGGTACAGTCGTAAAGGTCAGTAGGAATCAGCATCGACCCCTAGACAACTATATTAAGGGCTAAAACCCAAATAACATTTTCATAAATACGTATATTTTCTGTGACTCGGTCGTCCAGCATCTCTTTTTACAGCCTCATGTGTAGGTCGTGCACTGACTTCCGATCACACATTCAATTCAACGTTATGATATATGTTGTTGAGAGCCATGATCAGGCCTGGACTTAGAGACCCAGGGCCCCTAGGCACTTGACATTTGGGCCCCCATCATCTCGAAGCTATTTTGGAAATTTAGCAAATTAAATGCACTAGTACAGAACATATAATTTTTAATCGACTTTAATAAATATCAGAATAATACAGTCTATGTTACTATAGTTACGTTATTCTATAAAATTTATAGAATCTTACGATCCCCGGAGCCCCTAGGCTGGCTGGGCCCTAGGCCGGGGCCTTGTAGGCCTAGGCAGAAATCCGGCACTGGCCATGATGTGTCTCTACTACCTACACTGCAAATCTAGGTGTCTGTTTTAGGCACTTTTAATAGCTTAAGTGAAGACACTTTAAGAACTTGGTTCCATTTGGTGAGCTTAAAATCAAGGTGACTATTTTTGAGTCACTGCAGTACGAAATTGGCAGTTCTAAATAGACAGAGCAGACAGAAAACTGCTAAAATCCATGAATTTTAGCAGTTTTCTGTCAATTGATTCGCAGCAGTTTGCTCAATTTTTTGGTATTATATTTTTAACTGCTAATTTCGTACTGCAGTGATTCAAAAATAGTTACCTTGATTTTTAGGCTCACCTAAACGACTATTAAATAGAACCAGTATTAGGTTCTTAAGCTGTCTAGATGTACAGTGTATGCCTCTAAGTTAAGCCTTTTGCCTTTTGCCATATTGTTGTTGTAATGACTGGTAAACCAGATTGGCAGCGGAGTTACCTCGCGTTAATCGCCCTAGCGACCGCAGCGGGAGGGACTTAAACACTAGACGGTTAGTCCCTGCCCAGGTCTTGTTCCCCAGGAAAGAGCTAAGTCCAGGTCCCAAGGTAAGATTCTCTCCGGTCAAGCCAGAGAGTTCCCAGTGCTTGGGGCCTGAGATGGGTTAGTATTAGTGCAAAGCTTTATTTCAAAGAGAAGGCAAAGGATCAACTAATCACAGTCAAAGTCAAAAGCCAACTGATTTATTATAAAAAACTTGCTCACTACAATAGGTTGGTGTTACACACCATAACAAACAGGGCATGAGCTCATGAGCTCATGCAAGAAAAGGCTTAACAGAATAGAAAATAGGTTTATCAGAAAAATAGGTTTAACAGAATAGTAACGGTATTGATTCTGAGTGCAGCCTCTAGGTGCTAATAACAAAAACCCACACTAGAGGCTGCAACAACTGGTACTTTAGCATAGCTTAACTGTTTCTTTTTTAGCTTTTTCTTATTTTGACATTTCATTTTTACCTGGACAGGAATCGTTGGCAGTTGCTGCGTTTCATCAAACTCGTGGATTGCATCAATTGCAAAATTATTAAATGCATCACGAAAAGCTTCCAGCAATCTGAGAGTTATTATTGCATCTGTGTTATCATGTCTTATGTGGACTGTTCCAGCTTGCAATATATCTTGCGGTAATTTTTGTGTGATGTAAATCTGTAGAAAGTATAATTTGAATTACATTTTTATCTGAGTGAAACCTGTCTAAGGCGGCCACTGATAGTGCAAAAAACACTTTTTGTAAATTTAGCATTTTTATTTATCACTAGCAGTTATAGCCCGGGTTTGCTCGGAAATCTCGTTAAGTCCCGTTAAATCTCGGGGAATCCCATTAAATTCTGTGGAATCCAGACAGACACATAACGAAGTGTAACCAAATCAATTTGATGCGCCTTTTGTGTGTTACATTTAATATTAAATGCAGTGTCATTGCAATGAGGTTTGGCATTGTTAAAAACTCTGTTGCGCCATCTGCCGTGTGTTACAAACACTGCTAAAGGCTTCAACAATACACATTCGCAACAATAGGTTTTTCTGTCTGTAACAATAACGCCCTATTATGATACCACTTACCACACCACACATTTCAATGATCGAGTCATTGCAATAAGGCCCGACAATGCATTTGCTATTGTAGTGTATTGTTACAGATTGTTACGCTACAACCCACATTTTTTGCAATGACTCAACCATTGAAATGTGTGGTGTGGTAGTGTTTTCATAACGGGAATTTGTATTATTACAGACAGAAAAACCTATTGTCACAACAACTCTTGAATGCGCATGAGCAGAACACCAACTGAGAAATATGTATATAGGTTTTTGAGGTTTTTGACAGCTACGTTAGTGAGGATAGGTTAAAGTCAAACTAGAGTTGCGGTGGTGAGATACAAGTACCGTATTCCAACGGAAAGAACGGCATGCCGAATAATGGCGAGTCAGACCAAGATGCCGGATAATTCGAATTTTGTCTATTTGATTTTTTATTGACCAGTTGTCTACTTGTCAAAAACTCGTCAGACTCGTAATTACCATGCATTTTTACCAATTTTACCATGCAATTACTGGCATACCGTTGTTTCTGAGGGAATACGGTAATTGTGGGCGAGGTTTTTGACGGTAAAGTTTAGCGGGCAAAGATATGACGTGGAACCTTTGTATTTATTTTATTTTATTCTTATTATAACATGATATAAAACTAATCATTTTCAATATTTTTCAGATTGCAGTAGATTTTCCACAGACATTCTTTTAACTGCCTCAGATCTTTTACTCCAGTCAACTTTGGGTGAGTCTTTATTTACTTTTAATATATACTTATCTTGGGTTGCAAATGGAGGAAGAACAAACCTAGTCATTGTGGCAGTAGTGAAATTTGGCCATATGTTTATAACGGCCCATGCTTTTCCATCTCGAACTAACTCTTCACCTCTAGCAATATTATCAACAAATACCTAAAATACGTGACAATACATATATATAGCAAAGATTTTCTTATTAATTTGTATAATAATAACTTATACTTGATGGATTGTTTCATTATTAATGTAGTTTAGATATCTGGGACCAAAGATGGTATCTTGATTGAAAACTGCTACATTTAAATCTTTTGGCTCACTTCCAACTGCCCAAAAGAAAAGTAACAATTGCAGTGCCGGCATAAAAAATTGTATAATAACTAATCTAGAGGTAGCAGAGAAAATATAAATTGTAGAAAATCAAAATTATTTAAAAACAAAAATTCTTACAAATAGTTTCTCCACATTTTAATGAAGTTTAAAGTGGACAAAGCTTTTATTCTTCTGTAACTTGGAGATTTAAATTTTTTTTTCAAATTTGCTGATTTCTGTTGTTCATTATCTGGTTGTATAATGACAGGTAAGTTTTTTGTTTTTGTTGGTTGAGATTGTGTACTAGTGCTAGCATTACAATCGTTTTCGTCAATCTGAAACGATAAATCGTGAAATTAGAAGCAATTTTATTTTAATGTTTGTTTTTATCGTTTTAAGTACCGCTGACGTTTGTTCACATAATAGAAGAAATATATCTTCTAAACTTGATGCATTGTATTGAGTTATTAGTGAATCTGGTTCCTCTTGGGCTAATATCCTTCCATTTCTCATTAAAGCAATCTGACATTATTGTTTGACATATAGATTTCATGTGTATAAGCACAACAGAATTTAGTTTACTTTATTAGCTTGCCTGGCTTCTTCAATGTAGTGAGTAGTGATGATGACAGTGACTTTTTCATCTAAAGAGATTTTTACCAAATGATTCCAAATGCTTAAATTGAAAATAAATAATTAGTTAAGTTTTACATGTTTATAGATTTTAGTTTTAACTTTGACAAATATCTTTTTAAAAATAATAAATACAGTATATAATGCTTGATTCCCACTTGGCAGCAATTCCGACAGAAAATTTTGAGTGGAGCAGTGTTTACAAATTGCCTTCCTTAACTGACATCCATTTTTAAATTCTACTTTTCTGCACTTTTTTGCCCACTTTTCAGTCCACAGGTGGGAACCAACGACAGAAAAACACACTTTGCTCTCATAATTTTTTGCAGCAGAAAATTTTCTGTCTGAGTTTCTGCCAAGTGGGAACCTAGCATAATATGTTTTTCACCAAGTACGGATGTGATGATAACATTAAGGCCATTGATTTCCAATCTAATTTCAATGTGTTCTCGTGTTATTTATTTCTCATACAGTAGGCGGGTTCGAAAAGTCATTTAAACGAGTGTAACCACATTTACACTCGTTTAAATTTTAATTTGCACGTTGTTTACACGAATTAAATTCGTGTAAACGTCGTTCAACCGTCTTAAATGGAAACGACCTATTTTCGTCGTGCAAATGCACGTGCAACGGAATTTAACGTTTAAAGTGTTGTATTTGCCGCCATCTTGAATCCTCGCTTCGAATGTAAGTAGTAACAATGTGCATGATTCTCAATATAGTTACTATTGTTACTATTTGTTACTAATTGTTACTATCTAATGTTACTTTTTTTGTAAAAGAAAAGCAGGCAAGAATGATGTGCTTGCTGAAAAATAACTGCTCCGTACAGCTTGTTTGTTTATTACGGCAGTCATATTTGTGTGAATTATGTGTAAATTCTAGTGTAAATTCCAGTGTAAATTCCAGTGTAAATTCCAGTGTAAATGCATAAGCAACATTTTAACTCGAAAAGTCAGTCGTGCAACACTATCAGTTGCACTGGTCGTTCAGTGCAAAATCATTTTCGAACCCGCCTAGTATAATATATCTAAACTCTTTACCCTATAAGGTTGGGTAAAATCACTAAAAATATTGGAAGATTAAGTAGTTCGAATGTGAATGCATAACTATAGGAAACGGGGTCATTAATGTACCTGAGATTTCTCTAAAGTTCTCCTGTAGCTCAATTGAGCTGACCCCATGGTCACATTGTTACCGTATTTGTTTCATTAGATACTTATAGATGACAACAACGAATTAGTCAAAATCGCCAAGAAAAAAAGTAATGAAATTTTTTTGTTTGCAATTTTGACGAATTCGATGTTGTGATGATTTTTTGAGTTAGTTTTTCTATTGACCTTTTCCTTAAAAGTGGATCCACTCCGACTGTTGGTTCATCCAAAATGAGTAGTGGTGGTTGATGAAGCAAAGCAATAGCAAATGAAATTCGTCTTTGCTCACCGCCACTAAAAATAAATCACCAGATTCGATTAGTACCTAAATTTTATTTTGAGCACATTATTATTATTATTATTATTATTTCTATCAAATGTAATCGTAAAGTCGTTTAATTACCTATAATTTTTCACAAGTTTCTTTGTGCGTGGCAAGTTGAGAAATTCGAGCAGAAATTCAATTCGTGATGCTACATGTTTTTTGCTCATATGGTTTAAACAACCAAAGAAAAACATAGTTTCGTCGACAGTCAGGTCTTGATAAATCGCCATTTGCTAGTATAGTAATGAACAAATACATTTTATTTTACAGTACCGTAAACCGGGTTAACTTTGATTTTCGGGGCAACATTGATCAATTGAATTTTTTTGTCAATTGCATGAACATTGTTGTCAAATAGATATTCTAACTGATTATAATATCTGTGAAAAAATTATAACCTACTTTTTTGAAGAAAAAAAATTGCACGTTGGAAAAATTAAGTTGCATTGTTTGATTACAGTTTTTTTTTTTATATTTGCTAAAACGTTTTTTAAAAAGGAAAAGAATGGTCAAAGTCAGTTTATGAACCTAGTAACTTTATTATTTCACCCAAAACCAGAGATTGATCACAGTTCTTATCTCACGAGGGGTAACTTTGATCTTGATGTTTTTTTTTTTAAAAAAATAGGGGGTTAAAAATTAAGCTGGAATTTTTTGAATGAGGCTAGCCTTGAAGTACAGATAGGGATGTATGTTTTAGATTTTCATGTCTAAAACTCATGATGAGGCATTGTTTTGAAGTAGAAAATTGATCAAACTAACTCCAGTTTAAGGTATATTTATTTAACTAGAAGCATCCCGTGGAAAATCCACAGTTGCTAGTTTGTCCGAATGGTTGACCGGTACGTTTATCGGACATAACTAATACAGTAACTAATAGAACTTTTTTAATTATTGTTTTTAACTTTTTTCATTTTTTCGAGTGTAAAAAATTAGCTAAACTCATTTTTCTATTGTTTTTAGTTTTTATTCGCCCTTTGTCTGACCAAACCTGTTTGCAGATGGTCATTTGTACGAAATTTTTCGAACGACCATTTGGAGAAACGTTCCCCGCTGGCAAAAAGCGGACGACAAACGTACCACACTCCAACAGTAGTGTTTGGGGGAAACTTAATGTGTGGTGGGCATTGTGATAAAAATAGCGCCCAAAAAAGTTAATTGTTTCACTGGAAAAAATGAAAAAAAGTCAAAAAAATAATTTAAAAAGTTGTATTAGTTACTGTATTGGTTATGTCCGATAAACGTACTGGTAGGTTATTTTTTAGATATATCGATCAATCAACCATACGGACAAATGATCGCTGTTGGATGGGAAATACAATTTGTGCATCATTCGCATATGACGCCATATGGCCAAACACATATTTTTAGATCGAAAATACCGTTTGGGCGCCATTTTCATATGATGTCATATGGCGTCATACGCCGATAGCTAATCACGTTAGCGTTACAGACAGAAAGAAAGACATTAGGTGCGTTCAAAGTTAAAACCATAATTTGACTTAGCTTAATCTGGCATAATCCTGACTTACTGATAAGCCAGATAAGTAATTTAGATTGTGAACGTTCCTTTTTAAAAAATTATGATTAAAAACCATGTTTGTGTTAGGGTAGTTTTTGAGCTGATTTTTTTGCTTGAAACAATTAGCTTTAGCTCAATTCTATCATGGCTAATATATTCCATAAAAATCCATCTGGAAAATAGTAAAATTTGTGATCAATAATGAAAAATTATTTGGACGGACCATCAGCGAACACCGTGGCCGACGTAGGTGCTTGTTCCGCGGCCACAATTTTCCGTGACGTCTGTCCAAATTGATTGTCATTATTTTTGTGTGTTTTTTGGTTTTTTTATTTCTTATAGAATCGTTTGGATGTTGTTAAATGACATCCCCACTTACAAAAATTTGCAGGTTTTATTCACTAAAACCTCAGTTTGGAATCGAGAAACACCATGCTCAATCCAAGATGGCTGCCACTGAATGACTTATGCATCTTATGCATCTTATGCATAAGTCTTATGCATCTTATGCATAAGATGTCATAATCCACGATTGGTGTGACTTATCAAAAAGCCACTTATCACAGTTGACTTATCTGTTTAGTGATGCAATTTACGTCACTTCCGGTTTGCCATAAGTCATTTCAGACATGACTTACGTATAAGTCATGTAAGTCATTTGACTTTGAACGCACCTGGAGACTTGGAAACTATCATCATCTATATATATATTGATGATGATGATTTTAGAATGTAAAATGCTTACTTGGGGCATATAACCAATCCCCGAACCAGGAATTGTACTCATAGCTGAACCTGGGGTTTCATTAAACACTTTAACTGTTCCTTGATCGGGTTTCAAATTAGCAATAACACATTTTAGAAGAGTTGTTTTCCCACATCCACTCGGGCCCAAAATCCCAAATCTAAAAAAAAAAATTATTTTTTTCTAAATTTTTTAGTTTTAAATGAAATAATTACTTACATTGTTCCTTCAACCACATCTATACTCACGTTTTTGAGCACATGTGTTTTTGATGAATGTCCGATTCCATAACTTGAATTCACTTGCTGCAATGACACAGCTGAATGTCTCATATCCATGAAAATATAAACTTTTTTGGGTGAGTTTTGAAAGTAAACCCTACTCTAGTAGTTATGTTGTATCAAGTAAAATATATCTCATATTATTCGAGTAAAGCAAAGTGTTTTTAAGGATGATTAAATCACAAAAGCCATACTTTTATTACACATGATCTTATCTCTCAGAAATAGGAACAGGAAAATTGCAATGCCGAATATGTAATTTATATACTTCTTGAATTCAAGGTCACAGGTTATTTTTATTAGTAACATTAAAAACAACCAATCTTATTGGTGGATTGTGCTATCTTATCTTTATTTTTCAATCAAAGATATTATAGAATTTGTGGCAGGTACTTTTTTCCTCATGATTGGGACTAGTTTTCCGGTTAGTTTGCATTGTTCTATTCGGGTTTTTGTTATGAAATTTGTTTGCCTAGTTTATAGCGAGGGGGTTTATCATTCAATCAAATCTCGTCTCTTGTGAGATTCGGTATTCACAAATCCATCAAATCTATGAAATCCACTAAAGCTAAACAAATACAGAAAATCCACGCAAATCCACGTAAATTCACGCAAATCCACGTAAATTCACGCAAATCCATGCAAATCCACGCAAATTCATACAAATCTAGCAAATCAACTTAAATTTTTACGGATTTACAAATCTCGTCTTCTATTTTTTCGAATTATTACCCCCCCTCGGTTTATATAGAGTTGAAAGCAATAAATTACAATTTTTGATTTTTAGAATCAAAAAGTTTTTTTTTATTCATCAGTTTTATTAAATTTTTTTAACTGTTGCTTACGTAATTGTTGTTAGTATGCAGTGCAAGAATTGGGTAAGACCTCGATCTGAGGCTATAATTCAAATTAAATGATGTTTGATCTATAATAGACGTTGTAAACCCTTTTAGTTAGATTTGAATCTTAATTTTATAAAATTATTTTGTCTGAAAAACTTCTGACTTTGTTAATAAAAATAATTTAAAAAGTTTTCATTTTTGTAAATGAGCTAGATCAGGCTATACTACAGGACAGGGAAAAGTGGACTGTTAATTGTACGATTGAAGCACTTCATATAGAGCATGGTTTGAACCAAATCTCTGTGTATTGAATAAATGCAATCAAAACCAAAAACAAAAATTTCAAGATTATTTTATGAATTTTATTACAAATACAGATAAAATAACAAAAATTAAAGTCCAAGATAAAGTTTCTAAAAAGCTCCTCCATACTATAAAAGAGGTAATATCTTAGCCATGCGATAAAATTTTTAAACATCAGAAATGTTGATTCAATATAAGAATGTCATTTTATATCAATATTTTTCAACATTGAAACATAACAAAAATGTTGATTTAACATTAAACGAATGTTGCATGTCAACAACTAATAATTCCACTGATTGGTTGTTGTATCAAAATGTTGATACAACATCTAATGAATGTTTAGTAAATAGAATTATTTTTAATTCTTGGATGGGCAACCTATGACACAATTAATTGTGTTCAGCTCTTTTCTTAAATAGGAACATTTTTTTTTGGCTTATCTTATGAAGCTGAAATTTTCTGACTTTGTTCAAATACTAATAAACTTTATATCAAAAAAAATTTGAAGTATTTGCTTTGATATTTATTGAAATAATTGATCGGTAAATATTAGTTCCTTAAAACTGCAGCAGAAAAAAAAAGCCGGCTTTACTGCATATTGGCTAAAGCGCTTCTGTATAGGGTTACTAGCAGACGATCACATTGAAAAAAGATTGTGAAGCAGTAAAGCCAAGTAAAGATGAAAATCTGTGCGCATGTGCAGTGGCCATTTTTGGAAAAACTAGCGCCAACAGCGGCAGTTTTTTCAACCAAATGCAACAGCGGCAGTTTTTTCAACCAAATGCAACAGCGGCAGTTTTTTCAACCAAATGTAACAGCGCTTTAACTACTTGACCCGAAATATGAACATGATCGTGTCTATGGGTTATCCACTGATGTTATTTTTAAAGTTTGCCTATCTGGGGTTAATTACATATGACTTTCAAGAGGTCAATGATCAATGGGGAATCGTGGTTGGCCAAAAACCAGCGATTACTGGGGGGAGGACCAGTATGTAATAACAGGCTAAGGAAACAGGAAACAAGGATTATGACTACAGCGACCTAAACAGTTATGTTCACCTCTGGCTCTCTCTGCCCACTGTTCCAACCAATGACGCCTCATTGAAGGGAATATGTTTGGCTGTAGATGAACGTATTATGGCAAGGTAAATAGTAATAGTTCGTCCTGCCTTACTGCCCAGAACTAGTGTTTTGGTCAGCGGGTTATATTTGAGTGTACTTGGTGGTACTGTTATATGAAGTGACGCCGGCCACTAGACAAAACATTAAAGATCTCAAACCAATAATACAATAGGTGCGTTCAATTAAAAAGTTGCTTTTGAAAGCCGATTACTTTGCTTTCGTGAAAGCGGTGAAATCGGTTTCCAACATTGAACAGACAACTTGAACAGATTACAGTAAGCAGATTATTAGCTACGGAGCATGCGCAATTTGCTTGTGGTCACAAATTTATTCATTAATATAAAAAAATTATATAAAATTATTCAGACCCGTTTTTTACCGGGTCAGTGCTTGATTCGATTTTATCCAGTGAGAAGCGAGTCTGAAATGTCATTTAATCAGACTTGCTTTCCACTGGATAAAATCGAAATATATGAATATGAAATAAGAACAGAAGATTTTTGACATTTTCGACCGAAATTCAACGATTTTTAATCAGTTTTCGACCGAATTTCAAAGATTTTTGATCATTTTTGACCAAATTTCAGCGTTGTACTTAACAATCGATGGCGGTTTACAACAGCAACGAAATTGGCGTTGAAATCAACGTTTCTGGTTGCTATTAGACGGTTTGCGCTTTCACGAACGTAATTTTTTTAATTACGAATGTTAAATAAATACGAGATTTTAAAAATAAATCTCATATTTAATTTAACATTCGTATTACGAATATACAAGATTTATTTTTCTATTCGTTCGTATATTAGTTGATATACGAATGCACTGCACATGCGCAGTGTGCATCAAAATTCGCACATGCGCATTGTTCCGCAGTTTGAAGCGGGCGTGGCATCCATCTTGTTTTTCATCGGCTCGTTGTATTTTCGGTAGGTTTTTAGTCATCTAGATTAGTTATTTGTTTGCAACTAACTATTTTTGATATAAACATGTCATTAAACACACATTTTCAACTGTAACATTACAATCTTTGAGCAAGCCACGTTTCTTGTTCATTTGTTTATTTTGTTTCGTTCGTTGTGTTTAATTGTTTGTGCAAGTGCAATCTGAAACAATTTTAATAATAACGAGACACGAGATAATTAATAAAAATGAATTTATTTCATATTTATTAATTATCTCGTGTCTCGTAATTAAATCTCGTTCGTGAAAGCGCAAACCGTCTATTGTGAAAGCGGTTTTCCTAAAATCCGATTTTCATTTTTATGACGTCAGGCATGTCAATTTCCGGTTCTGATAGCAGGAAAATCAGCTATAGTGAGGTAAATCAGCGATAGCGAGGTAAATCAGCGATAGCGAGGTAAATCAGCAATAGCGAGGTAAATCAGCGATAGCGAGGTAAATTGGCGGAAGCGAATGACAATTGAACGCACTTAGTGTTTTCTTGTCTCTTGGATGTCCAATGCATCTCTTTCATCTTCATGTGAGGTTGCATGACCTCAATGATCAGAAATCATTTTTATTTTTCTGTAGTCTTTAAGTTGAGTTTTCGATTTCTTGCTGAATTTATCACTCTTAATTACAGCAAAAATCTCGTCGCCAATTCATTTACGGCAATCGGTGATTTCATCCTTGACAAAAACAACAAATCCAAATTTGGAATGAAAAACACATTTAAACAAACAATTAAATTGTTGTTTATATTGTTTAATTTTATTTGTTTTAAAAATGAATAAAAGAATAATCTCGATTCTGCACACTCGCAATTTTGAAAAAAAAATTTTACTCGCGCTTGTAAAATAAAATAAAAAAAAAATTTTAAGCGGTTATGCAGACTCGCGGTTCTGCATGTTTTTGGTCTCTCAGTTCTGCACATTTTTTTAATCTCCCGGTTCTGCACATTTTTTTAATCTCCCGGTTCTGCACATTTTTTTAATCTCGCGGTTCTGCACATTTTTTTAATCTCGCGGTTCTGATGTCTCGTGGTTGTGAGGTGTCCCTTTTTTTGTATCCCAAAATCAGACAAACAAATGTAGTCGGGGCAATTTCTACTAGACTACTAAGACTCATTCATATTATTATTACCGTATTCCCTCGGAAAGAACGGCATGCCGGAAAAACCAAGTTTGACCAGATTTCCAAAACCAAACATCTGGTCAATTTTACGGCATGCTGTAAAAATCGAATCAGTGCAATAGCAAACTTCAAAATCCGCGTATTTATATTTATACATGAACGTATACGCATATGTATACGCGAACGTGTGAATATTGGGCTTTTTTGACTCGAATTATCCAGTATGCCGGAAAATTCAAATTTTCCGGCACCCTGGTCGGATTCGCCATTATCCGGCATGCCGTTCTTTCCGAGGGAATACGGTATTTATTGAATGTGTACTGAATACGTACAGTCTTAAAATCATTTTTTTAATTTCATTACAATTACAGATAAAATAACAAAACTTAAAGTCCAGGACAAAGTAACTAAAAAGCCTCTCCATACCATAAAAGAGGTAATATCTTTGCCATGCGAAAAAATCCATTTCAGAGCTACATTAGCCAAAGTCAAAGGTTGAAACTGGGTTATAATCTGAAGGAGAGTTGGCATTCCTTCTAATGGCCACAAACAACCTGAAATTCAATTATTGAGTAATAGTAATTTTATGTACAGTACAAGAAGTTATTCACTGTAAGATACAAACCACTACTAAATAACACGGGTGTGTAAAAAAAGACCACTAACATTAGAGCTGTAGCTCCATCATTGGATATAGTTGATATAAAATAACCTTATATAATAAATAGCATTTTAATTTGGAAAGATTTCATTCAATTACTGTAAACATTTAATTTTCTAAAGAATGTAATTGACACATACCCCAAACACATTCTTTAGAAAATTAAATGTACATACGGTAATCTAACCTCAATAAAATTCAAATTATTTATTGAAGAATAATTTACCACTAGTCATTCCACATATTCCTTGCAAAAATAAAAGAAGAATAAACCAAACAGCACTTCTCTCACTGTGTACATCAAAAACATATGTAGAAATAATGAGCATTATAGCTACTTGAATGGCAATTACACATGATTGTGTAAATAAGTGTCCACACAGCACTTCAAATGATGATGCTCCTGAAAATGTACATTACTAACTAAATTTTTGAAGTGGCAGTACTTTGAAATGGAATATCAAAACTCTGAAATGGAAGTATTATTACTCTTTTAAATGCGAGAGTTGGCCATGGAACAAAACGGAGTAAAATGGAAACATTTTTTCTATGAGTGTGGATTGAAATGTTCTGCTACTTTCAGTTATAATACCACGAAAAAGAGGATGATTGTCGCACACTGCCATAAGGCCATATCAAGGGCTATAGGAAAATGATAGTGCAATAGATTGCAGTATAAATAATCACGCCCTACTTCGAATAGTATTTCATTAGAGAAAAGTACGCTAACAAAGTGCATTCAATTACTCCGATTTCCCTGCTATCGTCGATATCCTTGTTTTCTGTGACCGGATGTAGAGGCATTTCACCTCATATTGTTGAAATCCGATTTGCTGAAATCAGATTACTGAAATCGATAAAAAAAGTCACTTTTGATGACTGATAGTTGATTTCATGTGCAGCGCATGCCAACATCTTGGAGTTCAGCCTCGTGGTGATGATGCTTTAAGAATTTATTCCGGATCACAGAATATGATCAGGAATCGGTGCATTGCACTAACTAGTTTCATAATCGGCGAAACCTGACTCATTCAAACCTAAAATCGGATACCGTGGATGGTGAATACTAAATGGGTCGAATTGCCATGGGTCGAAAATGAAATTTTCATTTTCGACTCACTTCTTGTTTTAGTGATGCCTTGGGTCGAATGGTTGCCGTGGGTCGAATTGCCTTGGGTCGAAATATAAATTTTTAAAATTTTTTTTGGTGCTTAAGGTCGAAAATGAAACATGAATGGTCCACATGCAAATGGTTGGTTGGCCTCACTTGATTGGTAACCACATCCGATGAGGATGTATATAAATCAGGCGTCGCAGGCGCAAAGCAGATTTTCTGTTACATTCCGGTAGTAGTGAGTTTTTATTTCAAGTTTTAAAATTTTACAAATAAAATATGCCTAAGGTCGAAAATTAAATTTTTGTAAATTCAAAAAAATAAGTGGGTCGAATTGTAAGTGGGTCGAAATTTGACCCACGGCAATTCGACCCACTTACCCCGCGCCCCGTGGATTTCTAAAATTGAGGAAATCTGATTATCGAAATTGAATAAGTAATTGAATGCACCTATAGTGTGTCCATAAATCAATTTAGGTAAACCAAATCAGGCCCTGATTGAATAACGCTCGAAATTAGAAGATTGTTGTAGACATTCGGCACACACAGAAAAATTTGTGCGCGAACGACCACACTAACAATTCGCAACATCATTTTTGTCGTGATATTATACTACTCAATTTCATAACTATGAAATGTTGAAATTTTGAGTCGGAAAAATGAAAATTTCTTAAAAACTGTAATACTGACCGACAAATGGTTTTTAGACGATTTATAGGAATGATAGAGCTATCATTTCATGTAAAATTTTTGAAGATTGATTAAGTAGTTACTGAGAAAAAAATTAAAAATTACCAAAATCAGGTTTTTACAATTTTGACAATTTCTCGAGAACTGTTGAAGATAAATTAGTAGTGATCTAGGTTGTTCAATTTCTTGGGCAACTTTTTTAAATTGAATGTATGGGACTGCAAAGCCCTCAAAAAAAGGTCATAATGGAGCTATGTAATTGTTGTCAACAATCAAAATTTTCAAAAAATCATTGTGACCAGAATTCTTGATCAATTGTGTCATGATGTGTTAAAGGTATTTATGCAGTTAAACATTCTGAAAGATCATTGGATTTGGAATAAAATTCTGGTCACAATGATTTTTTGAAAATTTTGATTGTTGACAATAATTACCTAGCTTCATTATGACTTTTTTTGAGGGCTTCGCAGACCCATACATCTAATTTAGAAAAGTTTACTCAAGAAATTAAACATCCTGGATCAGTTTAATTTTTAATTTCATCTTCAACAATTCTCGAGATATTGTCAAAATTCCAAAAACCTGATTTTGGTGGTTTTTAATTTTTTTCTCAGCAACTACTTAATCAATCTTCAAAAATTTTACATGAAATGATAGCTCTATCATTCCTATAAATCCTCTTAAAATCATTTGTCTGTCAGTATTACAGCTTTTAAGAAATTTTCATTTTGCGGACTCAAAATTTCCACATTTCATACATCCCGCCACCATAACTTATGGTGGCGGGATGTATGAAATGTTGAAAAACGAGTGTCAGAAAAATGGAAATTTCTTAAAAGCTGTAATACTAGCCGCGTTTAAATTCGTTAAGATTTATTTGACTTATCTGTCTTAAAGTGACGTTTTTGACCATATATGGTCAAAAACGTCATTTTAAGACAGTAAAGGTGAATAAGTTAAGCTATCTAAACGAATTTGCACGCAGCTAATGACAGACAAATGGTTTTAAGAGGATTTATGGTCATAGTGGAGCTATGTAATGATTGTCATTGTCAACAATCAAAAATTTNTAANAA
>JH431957.1:0-15429 GCA_000239455.1 Strigamia maritima | reverse complement strand
CGATGTTCTTGTATGATTGTCATAGTGTTTCTTCTGTTATTCGTTTTATTAAGCTCTGTAGGATATATAATTTGGTTTGATTTAATGTTGCTTGCTTAACATGTGCTTATCTTGTTTTATTAGTTTTGGTGTCTGTCTTTGTATGTCAATGTTAATTAGTCAGTTTTAATGTGAGTCTCTCTTCTTTTGTCAGTTAATGGCGTGTATGGCCGTAGTTGCCGCTTACGCCGGTAAACCCTAATCTCTCTCTCTCTCTCGTCGTTTGATAGAAGCAGACCATGTTGGAATATTTAGGATTATTGTTGCATTTCAGCGGGAACAGGCTGCTACAAAAATGTCAATTGAAGCTATTAATCGTGGAGCTCCAAATCCACCAAAAAGAGAAAAATTATGTCTAGAGAAACTAGCCTTATCACTATAATGTCAAACCGGCGAGGTATGGATACCCTAGCTTTTTTAAGAGCTATTGCAAGTAGTTTCAAATAAAATTTTCAATTTTTGTTATTTTCATTTATTTTCCTTTAATTTTTATCTTTTTAAATCTTAAATTAAAAAATTTAAAAAATTTTAAATTTTTTATTTTTTTAATTTTTTTTTTCTAAAAAACAATTTCGAAAAAATTTTTTTTTTGGGTATTATTTCTAGCGATCCCACCTCATCGACTGGTCATTTCGTCGACATTCATTTGGTCGACATCAAAAAAAATTTTGAAAAAATTTTTTTTTTGGTAATCATTTCAGCGATCCCACCTCATCGACTGGTCACTTCGTCGACGCCGTTTCGTCGACGAAAACATGTCGACGAAACGGCGTCGACGAAACGAACCGGCATCTTCCATTACTCTGTCGTTGAAATAGCGGAAAAGTAGTGCATCGCATGCGCTTTATTTTCAGCATGCAGCGTCGCGTTGCTACAAATTTTTAAGTAGTGGTAGCGGTTCACTATTTCTATTTGTAGCGCAATACTAGCGGCGCTATTTTTTTTCGTAGCGCGCCCAACCCTGTATTTATTATTTAACAATTCAAATATTCCTTCTTCACAATGCAAAGCATCATAGTCAAATGACGTTCCCAATCCTAAAATTCAAATGATCCAGAACTAGTTCTCAGGTTTGGTCGAATTTCAACTGTGAGCATGTGCATGCCAATGGCCTGTTAACAATTGGAAGTGGTGACGTCATTCAATTCTTGCTCGACCATGATGCATTGGATGACAAACAAGGCGAGCCAACTAGACATTGTTTTGTTTATAAAATAATAAATATTCAACAATAAAATATTTAAAAAATGAAATACATGTTATTGTTAACACTCTTTCACATATTAAAATTAAATTTTAGATTGCACTTGACCTTTAAATCTTACTTGTGGCATATAACCAATCCCCGTACCAGGAATTGTACTTTTAGCTGAACCTGGAGTTACATCAAACACTTTAACTGTTCCTTTATTGGGTTTCAAATTAGCAGTGAGACATTTAAGAAGGGTAGTTTTTCCACACCCACTCGGGCCCAAAATGGCATAACTAAGAAAAAAATAAAATAAAATGACAAGTTACACTAAAATACAATTTTTTTAAGTGAGATAGAAAAATAACTTACATTGTTCCTTGAGTAACATGGATGGTCACATTGTTGAGCACTTGTGTTTTTGATGTACATCCAAATCCATAACTTGAATGCACATGCTGCAGTGATACAGCCAATTTTTTGTTATTACTAATATCCATAAAAATTTGTATTATATTATTGTATTATATAGTTGAATTTCTTAAGCGAACAGAACTACTAAACTTCAGAATTCTTGTCTTTAAGCTATAACGACCAATCTGGCAAACATTTAGAGTATATTAACTGAAGTGGGTGTTTGAAAATTCTTCAAGTTTTTGTTTGTTGGGCACATTATTATATTTCTCTAGAAAGGCTAAGCTGTACATTTCTAGATGAGTAACACCGATAACACGATTATTTTGTTAGAATTTTTACGTCTGATTAGATCAGAAGATTACAAAAGCTAAAATTCTATTGTGAATGATCTTATCCATCAAGGTATAATTCAAGGTAATTGGAAATGTTAGGAGGAAAAGTAGGTTAGTCTAAATCATTGCCCAAAAAAAATCTAAACTTCATTTCCAACAAACTCTCATTAGGTGCATTCAATTCCAAAGGGATAAACTGTTTATCTTGATTCTTTTGATTCTCGCTAGGCGGAAATGACGATTTTACGTCATTTTCCAACAATCTGTTTATCCATAAACCGCTTTTACATAAACCACGTTGAGGGTTGTTTATGCTGCTGAAATCTTGTTTATGGCAGCATTTTGGCAGCCATTTTGGATTCGAGATTGATCGAGGTGGCACTCGATCGACTTTATTAAGAGATTTCAGTGCTTTTTTATATATTTTATACTACATTACAACACACTTTAATGTATACTACTATTTTATAGTAACTTAAAATGTTAACTGAAAGGAGAAAACTACAACAATCCGGACATGGTTTTTTGATTAAGAACTAGTTCCGATTAAGGAACTTGATCCTAGAATATTTAAGTTTGCAACTGCGCATGCGCAGACTGAAAATTAATAACACGTTCAATGCTTAAAGCAGATTAAACTGATTCTCTACAATCAGATTTAATTATGCTTTTATAATCACTTTGGAATTGAACGCACCTATTGGCCAGAGCAGCCTGTTTACTTGCACATTAATAAAAACCGTTTATGGTTGTTTTTATGTTCGTTTATGTTCGTTTATGTTTGTTTATGTTCGTTTATGTTCGTTTATGGTCGTTTATGTTCGGTTATGTTCGTTTAGGTTTGTTTATGTTCGTTTATGGTCGTTTATGATTGTTTATGGTCGTTTATGATTGTTTATGGTCGTTTATGATTGTTTATAGTCGTTTATGATTGTTTATGGTCTTTTATGGTCATTTTCCCCGGTGTTAATGTATGGTGTGGAAATTTGGGGAAATAGGAGACGCGAAGAAATCGAGATTGTGAATGAGAAATATATGAAGATGATCCTTGGACTCAATTTTAACACCCCTGACTATCTATGGGCTATGGAGTTGGGCCGGAATGATTTGGAGTGCGTAGCAATGAAGCGAGTTTTTAAGTATGTTTTGCATATTTTGAAAATGGATGAAAAACGATGGCCACTAATCTGTTTGAAAGAAATGATGAATCCAAACTGCAACTCGAAATTTATATGGTGGGTAGACTTTGAGAAGATGGTGAATAGCGTCGGCAGTTGTGAGCTGGTTGCCGCCATGAGACAGAACCAGGATGAGAACATTGTTTTTTGGATAGAAGATGCGTTGAGCACGTTGATCTAGCAAGGTCTTCAAAGGCGTTGGCGGCGGATAGATGATTCCACCTTTTGCTCTTACTATCAACGGATTAAGCAGGATTTTTTGGAGGCGGAGTATTTGCGAGATCTGCGTATTTCTACCATAAATCGTGAGATGTGGACAAGAATACGATGCGGAAACGAGCATAGAGGGGAGAAGAAGTGGTTGGCGGAGAGAGATCAACTTTGTCGGCTGTGCAGGCGAGAGGTGGAGACCCTGGACCATATATTTATGCGATGTCCGTTTTTGAGGACAACGCATGAGTTTTCTAATAAATGGCGTAATTGGGAGGTTTGTTTGGCGGGCGGTGTGGAGCTTCTTGACCTAATGTTTACCTTTAAGTTCCGGTGTGCGGCTTTGTGTGCCGGCGAGTCGTAATTGATCTTTGAAGGAAATTTGGTCTTTGTTTTTTATTATGTTTTGAGCAGATGTTTACGTTGTAATTGGGATTTTTTGATTTGTCTTTTGTTTATTTTTCCTAACCCCCCTTCCAAAATGTACAATATATATGGAATTAAATTAAATTGAATTGAATTGGTTATTTTTCAAATTATATTATTAAGTGCATTAAAAAATCGCTGGAAAAAGGCTCTAGTCAATGAGTCACAATTTGTTGCAATGTTTAGGAAATAGAGTTTAGAAGAGCTGCACTTAGTGCTTTCATGGAATGTTAGGAGATTTTATTGGGCATAAGTGTGCTTACAAAATCTATGAGGGTTAGAGTCATAATGTTAAATTATGGGCACTTGTATTTTAGATGACCATCCGATTTTATAATTTGAATGATGCAAGCCTGCAACGACACAGCAGCCACAATTTCTTACTAATATCTCTTAAAACTTGTACTGTATGGATAAGTTTTGGCGAAACCTGTTTGTTGAATTAAATTACTTTATTTTCAGTAAAAAGATGTGAAGTGGGTGTGAAGTGAATGGGTACATTGTATTGTTATGTTTGGTAGAAAGGCTAATCTACGCCTTCCAATCTATTCAATTGTATAATACTAATATTTATTAAGAATGATACAATACAATACAATACAATAATACAATAGGTAATTGAAATAGGATTTCAATATATAGTTTCTAGAATATTAAGAGCTGCTGATGGGTCAAAAAATTACTGATTGACTAAATTGATAACGATTGACTAATTCCACAATATTCCAAAAGATGTTTTGAGTTTTCACATGGCAAATAATACAATAACTAAGAAAATACTCCCAATAATGCTGTATACCATAAAAATCACAATATTATTTTTGAAATCTCATTACAAACACAGATGAAATTAAAAACATCAAAGACCAAGATGCAGAAACTAAAAAACCTTTCCATACTAGGAAAAAAGTAATATTTTTGCCGTGCAACCAAATCCATTTTATTCCAACAGTAGCCGTTGTTAAAGGTTGAAATTGGACCATGGACTGAAGGAAATCTGGCATTCCTTCTATTGGCCACAGGTTACCTGAAAATGAAGTATTGCATAATAGTAATTTGGTACGATTTTAAGCTTTGTGGCAGACAAACCACTAGTTATCATTAGAGACACAAAAATACTCATCCCTAACATCATCGCTGTAGTACTATCGTTAGATACAGTTGATATGAAAAAACCTTAAATAAAAAATTAATAAATGATATATTTTTTAATTTCTAAAGAATATATTCATTTTAATTCATAATAAATATGCAGCAATAAAATATTTTAAAGAATGAAATACATGTTATTGTTAACAGTCTTTCACGTATTAAAGTTAAAATTTTGACTAAACTTGACCTTTAACATTAAACATTGATTTTATATTAAATGAATTCGTTTAATGTTAAATCAACATCTTGTTATGTTTGAATGTTGAAAAAATGTTGATAAAAAAAGACATTGGGAGGTAGTCACTGATAATGGCCCCCAATTTAAGTCGGTGTAAATGCAACAATTCATGATGTCCCTCAGACCCAAATAGTCCCTCAGATAAATGGACCTTGACATTATGAGTAATGATGGTCCTAATTTGTAAGATAAATATTTTAGTTTCAAATTAGCCTAAAATTATTCCAAATAATTATTAAAAGTGTTTTATTAAAAATGTTTCTATTTATATGTTTCTGTTTAAAATGATTGATTAGCTAAATAATTGTTTACTAATTATGTGCTCTTTTTGCAAATAATATTTATTATTTGCTATATTTTTATTACTTTCCTAAATTAATGGAATTAATGTCTTATTATTATTATTATTATGTGAATAACATTTAATGAGTGTATTTTTGGATGAAAATAATGTTTTATCATTTATTATTTTCACTTATTATTTCTCACTAATTGAGGCTGAGCTCGGCAGTATGTTGCAAGCTCCACCTAGTTTGGGGGTTGCTATGGCAGCAGTGCTGAGCGCATTGGGCACATTTGAGTCTGAGTGAGTCATGTTCTGTGTCTTTATTCATCTTGCTTCCCAACCAACAACACTTCCTCACCAGGTCACACTAATACAAACTCAAAGGTATTTAGTTTGATTGAGGATATTGGCAGAGGAAAGTGGGATTTAGGCCAAGTCTGGGCCTTGTACAAATACAAGGAATAGACTCTGAATCTGGGATTGTTGCTCAAAGAGCTTGCTTTGTGAGCTATAATCACAATTAGGCTTCTTTAAGCCTTACTGGAGTCTCACATTAAACTCATCAGTTTAATCAGGCAAACTCCTGACCACTTAACATCAGACTGTTGTGCGAACAACAGTCTTCCTTTGTTAACAGGAGTTTCCCGTCTTTTTCGAGCCAACAACTATGGAATGGGCATTATCCGAAGAAGGAGAGAGCGTTAGAAGATCCACGAGCATCGTTCCGGATCCTTATTTCAATTCTTTTATTTCTGATGTACTGTTATTTCTTTTATTATTTAGTTTAGATAATAAAGAAGTATAATCGTAAGCTGTGTTTTGATTATAACCTGTGTGATAGAAGTTTAAGTGCTGTGTCTGCTAATAGTGCGCAAATTAGGCCTGATAACGCTTTATTAGTCCTAATCACCCAGTTTCACTCTAGACAAACTGGCAAGTCGTTTAAGCCTATTTAATAGCATCGGCGATCGCACGACGAACCTTACGGAAACCAAAAGTAAGTTAGTGTTCAGTAAAAAAGTAATATCCCTATTATTAGAATATACGTACGAACTAACGTCATACTTAGTATAGGCCTAGTTTGGAGCGCGACAATGAGTAAGAATTTAATTATGCAAAAGATCTCACCACCTTTCCACCCGCAATCAAATGGAAGGTCAGAGCAGACGGTACAGTAGTTGAAGGCACAGCTGGTAAAAATGACCGGACAGTCGATGGAAGAGTATTTACCAAGAATATTGTTGGCTCAGCATGCCACACCATCAAGAGCAGACAGTCAGTCTCCAGCTTTTCGGCTCATGGAGAGGAAGATAACCGATGTGTGGATCCCGTATGCTCAAACGTGAACAAGATCAAGATCCTTGGACACAATGGGAACTGGGACCAATCAGCTACCACTCTGAAACATTTTGATGTGGATCAAACTGTGTGGGCATGCAATTACATGGGCAGAGGACTTTTCTGGATATCCGCGATGTCTGAGCGCGATGTCAAGCGGTTAGTATATCAGTTGGAAGATGAGCAGGAATATCATCTGATTTGTCACCTTAACCAGATTAGGCAGCAGTCTCTGAGTACTAGTCATTTGTCCATAACAGTGGTCAAATCGTTGCCGCAGTTACTATTGCCAGAGCATATGTTGGGGAGAGGACATGTAATATTTGGAACACCACCAATACAAGGAGTGCAAGTGCAGACACCGGCGATGCCTGTTGTTCCGGTGGTTGTGCAGCCGCCAGCTGGCATGATTTCTTCGATGACGGTATTACCTGCCCGACTGGTATGCCATGGTTGACGTCACTGCCTGTGTCACCTCCATCCCCGGCATTATCATCAGGATCAACACCACCAGGGACACCATATGTCCTAGGTGCATGGGATCCAGCGTCGGCTACACCGCGTCCCTCACAGCCGGCGTGGCAGCGGCAACAACCAAGATGTACTTGAATGACCGTGTTTAGTAAGCCTAAGATGCACAGAGGCCTGTAGTGCATCCAAATCGCACAAAAATCACTTTTCTGAGTTTTCGAAATTTCGATGGACTTCGCCAAATTCGATGCCGCGTATGGTCCCTCGCATGCGGCCGGAATGTTTCGCGATCTCCGGTGACGATAACCGCGTCGCTTACAGGAGAATCCCGTACATGCGATGCCGCAAATGGATGAGCGGATGCGGCCAGACAGACCAGGAACGTCCCGGTATGAAAACTGTCTATAAATCACCAAAATCACTAATGCCCGCACTCCTGTGCTTATATGGCAGTTACCCACTGAATGTAGGATATAATGAACGAACTTACAAATGGTTTCCAAACAAATAACACCTATTTATTTCCATTTTGCACAGAAACTGCTCTCTTGGCACAGGTGCAGCCATCTTGGAGACCAGAGAGAGAGAGTGAGTCAGTGAGTCAGTCAGAGTGAGTGGAAAAAACCAGGCAGTAGATGAGTCATGTGAACACAGTGGCCAACGCCATCTATTGCCTGAACTGACAATCACAAATAACACATACATCACCACTACATCAAGATAACTGTGGTGATGTACTGTTCAAAACTTAAACAATACAATAATGTTTGATGCGACTTTTGACACATCAAACAGCTACAAAAACAAAAGTTACCGGTCCTTACATTTGGAAAAATAACAGTCTTATGCCAAATTTCACGCTGATTCTGAAAAAGTGAATATCATTAACGTAAGATGACCGGGTCACGAGTTATTAACTTAAAACCGAATGCATGCAGAAAACTAAAACTGCAAGCATTGCCAAACAACTCGTAGAAACAATACTACACATGTGAGCAATATATATAATGTTTATCACATGCAACAACACAAGATACCAGATAAGAACGTCCAAACCAGACAAAAGAAATAGGGGAGGAATGTAGTGAACAGGCAAACAATATAAGTTAAATGCTAAATTAAGCATTACAGAGTTTGCGGCAGGTACTTTTCCCTTATAATTATAACTTTTTTTGGGGGTGTAAATAGTGTTACACAAAAGAAAAAAGTCCAATTTTTAGTGCACAGTTTAGAAAAGAAAGTACTAAAAATGGAGATTTTTTTCTTTTGTGTGACACTATTTATAACCATAAAAAAGTTATAATTATAAGGGAAAAGTACCTGCCGCATACTCTGTATTATAACGATTATACTGTAACTAGGTACAACCAGAAAAATAAATAAACACTCTGTACGAAATGTAATCATATATCTTAAATCATTTGTTTTGGAATCTAAATCAAATAGAGATCAATTCATCTCACTTATATTGAATCAACATTTCAAATGTTTTTTCTGAATTATGATTAGACATTTTTTTGTTTCGTGGATAAATCTGACAAAACTGAATTTGACGTACTAAATCTGACAAAACTGAATCTGACGTACTAAATCTGACAAAACTGAATCTGACGTACTAAATCTGACAAAACTGGATCTGACGTACTAAATCTGACAAAACTGGATCTGACGTACTAAATCTGACAATATTATGCTGGGCGCAGACATGCAGCTATTCGCGTGGCATTCGAATAGCGGATGGCTCTGCGCATGCGCAGAAAACGTCACTTCCGTCGGGCGATTAGAAAATGTACTTTTGAAAAAAGTACAGCCCCCGTGTACTTTTTAGCTAGGCGATGCAAATTGCAACCAATGGAATGCCAGTATTTTATCACGTGTTCTAAATGTTCCATTTTTAAGTTTGTTTTTATCAACAATTAAATATTTCCAACAACGTTTTAGCAAAATGACAAGAAAACAGTGTGGAACCCTTTTTTTTAAACAATTGTTTCAAAATATTTCTTATAGCAACAGATATTTTGGAACAATCGATTCGCGCCAAGTCTGCTGTAGCAGAGACAATTACTGTCGCGAATCTCGGGACGAAAATCACTGCGCTATGCGAATAGCTGCATGTCTGCGCCCAGCATAAAACTAACATTAAGCAGAGATAGATTTAACAGTTATTTGGCCTTTTATTGTTTAAGGTTTGTCATCTCACTATTTCTATTTTTTATGCTGACTAGTCAAACCACTTATGCCTGCAATATTGCCGTGTTATTACCAGCAACCACTATACATCCGCTCCTGGTGGCAAGGTCCAGTGAAATGGATCATTGAGCTTCATTGGGACAATGATTGTCCTGACAATGCAAGCAAGGGAAATAAGAACCAGTGACCCAAGACATGTTACTCGGTTGCTGTTTGCAAAATAGATTCTTGTGCTCCCTTCTCCTTTTTTACTAATCCACCTGGTGATTGTTACGGCCACTTCCGGTGACTAGCCAATCTCAGCTACTAGATTGTCTGTGGAGCCATAGTGCAGCTGTGGCCAATGTCAGTACTATACCATAATATGGGAAACCGTCAAAAAGTAAAATGAGATAAATATCGTCAAATTACTTTATATGTTACAAAAATTAATAAACATTTTCTTAAGAAAACTGAATTTACTTATAGAATGGAAAGTTACCACAAGTCATTCCGCACACTCCTTGCATGAAAGTGAGAAGAATAATCCATATAGCACTTCCCTTATTTTGTACATCAAATATATATGTAGACATTATGAACATTGTTGTTACTTGAATGACAATTACAGCTGATTGTGTAAATAAGTGTCCACATAGCATTTCTAATGATGACGCACCTGAAAATATATTGATGAATTCAATAAACGTTCTACAAATAGTATCATTCAAATAGTTTCAAATTTATAACAAAATAATAAAATTCTGATGTACTAAACCCATTTCCAACACATTGCGACAAAACTCCCATTGGCTAGAGCCTGTTTCCTTACATATTAATACAAATTTATATAAATTTGATCATATATGGTCGTCTGTATGGTCGTTTTTTGTTCATTTAAGTTCGTTTGTGGTCATTTTTTTGAATTATTTTATTAAGTACATTAAACAATCGCTGAGAAAAAGCTCTAGCCATTGGTTGTTTCTTGCAATGTGTTGGAAATGGAGTTTATAGTGTACTAAACTCTATCCAACAATTCGTGCACAAAACTGAAAAGTGAACTTTTTTGCATTGTACTGAAAGTATATATTGTGGTATCTTATTTTAATTCTCTAGTCGAGCTGAGTCGAAAAATCATTGTTTCGTAGCCAAAAAATGTGCGCAACAATACAAAAACCCAAATGTGTAATAATTTTTTAAAATATTTTACAAGCATTTTCGTTTGTTAACAATGGCATGCATATTTTTGGACTACGAAGCAATGATTTTTCGACTCAGCTCAACTAGAGAATTAAAATAAGATATCACAATGTATACTTTCAGTACAATGCATAGGATTATTAACCAATGGGAGTTTTGTGCACGAATTGTTAAATGGAATATATGTATAAAGCAATAAATGTTACCAGACACATATACTCGTTCCAATAAACCATATTGTTTATCTGTTACAAGCAGCAGTGCAGTGAAACTAACTGCCAAAGCGAAGGTCACATTGACAACCAATCCAGGTGTGTAAATTTTGTAGATAATTTGTTTTTGCTGGTCCTTAGATTGGTTTGCCAAACTAATAAATGATAAGAACACTAATAATTACAGCATATTGTTGTCATAAATTAAAATCACTGAAATTTATTTTTCAAAATTTTAAAAAATGCAGCCATATTTAACCCTTGGATGGGCAACCTATGACACAATTGTGTTCAGCTCTTTTCTTAAATAGGAACATTTTTTTTTTGGCTTATCTTATGAAGCTGAAATTTTCTGACTTTGCTCAAATACTAATAAACTTTATATAAAAAATATTTGAAGTATTTGCTTTGATATTTATTGAATTTATTGAATAATTGATTAGCAAATTTTAGCCCCTTAAAACTGCAGCAGAAAAAAAAGCTGGCTTCACTGCATGTTGGCTAAAGCGCTTCTGTTCAGGGTTACTAGCAGACGATCGCATTGAAAAAGATTGTGAAGCAGAAAAGCCAAGTAAAGATGAAAATCCGTGCGCATGTGCAGTGGCCATTTTTGGAAAAAACTAGCGCCAACAGCGGCAGTTTTTTCAACCAAATGCAACAGCGCTTTAACTACTTGACCCGAAATATGAACATGTTCGTATCTATGGGTTATCCACCAATGTTATTTTAAAGCTTGCCTATCTGAGGGTTAAGGTGCTAAAAACCATGCTCCCAAAAACAGGGAAGTGTTGGCAAGGATGTTGGCAACTACCACCTAAAAGGGAAGACAAACTTCTACGAAAATTCTACGAAGATTTTGTTATCCTAAAAGCATTGCTGTGCAACTTATAATTTGATTATTACATGTGGACATTTCATTTTACCTGTACAGGAATTGTTGGCACCTGCTGCTTTTTATTAAACTCATGGATTACATCAATTGCAAAATTTTTAAATGCAGTATTAAAAGCTTCTTCCATGCTAAAAGTTATTAATTGATTTGTATTGTCGTGTCTTACATGGACTGTTCCAGATTGTAGCATATCGTTTGATAAATTTTTGTTTGATATAAATCTGTACAAAGTAATTGGAATTAGAAGTAAATAAAGATGGAGTAGAACCATGGAGATGTATTGAAAAGAGTAGAATTTTATCTGTTATGATTCTGTGCATGTGCATCACATTGTTGGTAGAATTTGCCTATTTTACAATAACAACATTGAATAGGTGGTTTGCGCGCGTCACGAAATGTTACGAAATGTCATTAAATACGAAATATTTAAAAATATTTCGTTTCAAACCGCCTAATTTTTCTATTCTCGTGACGAGATTTTTAAAAAGTTTTGTCGAATTAAAAACGAGAATTCAAAAATTAAATCTGCGCAGCAAGATGCGCAGTCGCTTAAATTTTGAAATAACAGTGGCATCCATCTTGGACATGATAGAACGAGCATGTCTCAACTCCAAACTGAGGTTTTATCAAATAAAACCTGCCTAATTTGTAATTGGGGACATCATTTACACATCCTTGCACGATTCCATGAGAAATCAGCATGAAAAATAGGTACGAATTGCAAAAAATGTCGACAAATTGCGGGGCGGACAGCAGCGAACATCGTGGCTGCGGAACACGCACCTACGTCGGCCACGATGTTCGCAGACGTCCGTCAGATTGGTTTGTCATTATTTTTTACAATCTAAACTATTTTCTACCTGGATTTTCATAGCCAAGATAGAATAGACTATTTTATTCAATGTTCCAAGCAATTTGGAACAAGAAAAATTAGCTCAAAACACTATCCTAACATTAACTTGAATTTCTTTATTGTCGCTTATTTATTTAATTGTGGCGCAAACACAACGACGAAAAACTCGTAATTAAATTACGAGATTTCATAAAAACGAAAATTTTGATTTTATTTTTAATTATTGCGTTTCGTAATTATTATTTTACGTGACGCGCGCAAACCATCTAATATCTTTTTTATTAATTACGCAAAAATTTCAATATTAAAAATAAACATCTTTGACTTATCCGAAAAAGCAGTTAATTATTAATAATCTATTGATTCTCATTAAAAATCATCGAAATTTATTGATATTCATAAAAAATAATCACTTTAAAAAAGGCAAAAATGACCGCCATATTGTGATATGTCGCTCTGGTCTTGATGATGCGCATACACGCAATTCCTGCAACAGAGTTTCTACTGTGTGTTGACAATCTGCAGGTTAGGGACTAGGGAGTATGCTATCGGGTATCCCATTCATGAAAATGAATAGTTCCTTGTCAGGATTAGGTGAGGTTAGCCCGCCTCAGACATTAGACTAGGACATTTTCAATGGGATCGATGGTTACTTACGAATTGGGTAACTTAAGTAAAGATGTCTAAAGTAGGAGGTTTTAGATGAATATGACGTCAAATACATCATATCCTGTCACTTTAAGTCGACTACACACTTAAAAATTTTATTCAGGCAATATTGAACGCAATTTAAGTGAGATTAATTACCTTAAGCGAGTCATTTGCCATAACTATGACGTCCAAAACGTCACATGTAATGAGTTTAAGTCAACTTAGCAGTTAAGTCAACTAAGTTAATTTATCTAAATCAAATTGAACGCACCTACTTTTTTTATTGAGAATTACCCCCAAAGAATTACTATCTAACCTAACCAAGACCTAATCCAGAACGTTTCATACCTGTTGAAAGAAATATTTTTTTGGCAGACTTTATTCAAATTTTCTAATTGGAACTAATTGGAACTTATTTGAGCACAACTAAAGTCGACGTCCGATATCATGATGCTAAAATTGACCTGCGCATCGCTAACTGCGCCTAACAAACCAAAGAATAAAATTATTGTTTTTTTTCCTAATAATGTTGTCATTTAAAATATAAAAAATTACAATAATAATATTTTGTTGCACAGTAGGTATGCAAATATCTAAAAAACTAGCACCATAGATGAAGCTAACGATAACTGACGTCACAAAATCTCTACTGTACAACAAATAAATTACTGCACTTGTTTTTATTCGAATTGTCGAGCTGACAAGAGGCCGTAACGCACTTGAGCCTCTTCTCAGGAAGCTCGACAATTCAAAATAAAAAACGTGCAGTAATTAGTACATATTGTATGTTTATTTTGGTTTGGTTGACAACAACATGCAAAGACTGTGTTTTGCATTGCATTTACGTAAAGTGTGGTGCAGATGACAATGCGCAGTTTAATTTTAGCATCAAGATATCAGTTAAAAAAAGTGATATTAATCAACCAAAAAAGGGATACTTTAAAGGCTCATTCACAATGGACGCAAACGCATTCACAATGAGCTAAAATTTTCATGCAAACTGCACGCATGTTGGTTGCATGCGTAGTTTGCAGTGGTTTGCATGCAAAAGCTATACTTCAATAATTTGAAGTATTGCGAGCTTTTTTGTACGTGGAATGTGACGTATGATGCATAGCCAATCAAAACGATTCTCTTATGATATCTCCTAGCCAATCACAGCCTTCGATTAACTTGTTGAGCCATTTGCATCAGTAGGTGTGACGTCATTCTACTTCCTAGTGACTGAGCATGCTCAGTGGACTTAAAATGTGATTTAGTTCAGAACAAATGTTCACAATGATGTAAACAACTTTCCAACAAAAAAAACCAAACGAGTCAATTGTTGCATGAAAGCTATGCATGCATTGTGAACCAGGCTTTAGTTAAAATCAGGAATACGGAAAAAAAGTTAAAATCCAGTAAAAAGAGTTAAAATGACCCAAAAAAGGGGATGATTTAATTTATCTTTTAAACCTAGTCATTAAAGCAGTAGTGAAATTTGGCAATATGTTTATTACTGCCCATGCTTTTCCACCTCTCACTAAATCTTCACCTTTACCAATACTATCAACGGGTACCTGTATGTGATGATTCAAATACAAAAATATTAGTGTATGTTATAAATTTTAAATAGCACAACGGGAAAACAATAAATTATACCATCTGAATTGTTTCATTATTAATGTAGTGCAAATATCTGGGACCAAAGATGGTATCTTGATTGAAAACTGCCACATTTATAATATGTCTTGGTTCAGTACCCATTGACCAAAAGATAAACGTCAGTTGAAGTACCGGATTTAAAAATTGAAGAGCCATTAGACTATAAATTAGTGAGATTAATTTACATAAAAAAGTAAAACTAAAAAGTACTTGCACATAGTTTCTCCACATTTTGATGAAACTTAAGATCGTCATGGCTTTGATTCTTGTGAAACTGGGAAGTTTAAAATACTTTTTTAAATTTGTGGATTTGTGTTTTTGATTATTTTTTTAGAAAACGTCAGGTGGGTCATTTGTCAGTTCAAACTGTATGCCAGCAATATTATTCGTTTCGTCTTGAGTATTCTGCATTTTAAAATATAATAGAGGATTTGCGCTGATCACAAAAACGTATGTAAGCATGAACATGTGTTCATACGTTTACGTTGACAAGTGATGAGTTTGCGCAAACAAAAAACAACGTACCAACGTA
>JH431956.1:123859-174966 GCA_000239455.1 Strigamia maritima | reverse complement strand
AAAGGAAGTGGCGCCATCTCGAGTTCAATTTTTAATTCGGTTTTTTTTTAGAAAAAAAACCGTTTTATTTAAATATTTATTAATATTATAGTTAATTTATAAAATTTAAACACAAAATAATAATTATAAACTACTATAAACGTTAATAATAAATTTTAATAAACACGACCGAGCGGCATTTCTACGGAACTTTGGCTCATCTCATGCCGCTCGGGATGCATCCTGATCGGTCGAACTTCAAGCTGATTACCGTACTGTATTCCATCCCGTTTATATCAAATTAATTAGCAGACTTTAATCAAATTAATCATGATGGCTATTTCCCCTAGATTAAATCTTAAACTAACAATTAAATTATCTTGTCACGTCATGTTTGCATTTTACATCGATTTTACATCGAATTTCGAACTAAAACAGACTAAAGGATAAACCAAATAGAAAAAAAAAAAAAACTTGAGAAAATTTAGTGACACCTCGACCCATTAACTAAATATACACCGGGGATTAAGTGTCTATAAATACCCCAGGTTTCCCCGATGTTTAAACACTGGGCCCTGCGCAGCCATTTTTGGGCCTGGTTCACATTCAATTGAAACGAAGTATATATTGTGGTATCTTATTTTAATCCTCTAGTCGAGCCGAGTCGAAAAATCATCGTTTCGTAGTCAAAAACTATGCGCAACAATAGAAAAAGCCAAATGTAAAGAATTTTTTCAAATATTTTACGTGCGTTTTCGTTCGTTAACAATGGCACGCACATTTTTGGACTACGAAACGATGATTTTTCGACTCGGCTCGACTAGAGGATTAAAATAAGATCTCACAATATGTACTTTCGGTACAATGCCAAAAACTTGAAATTTCTCGTCATGAAAAAAGAAAAATAAAATTTTTTTCTACATTCTCACAACGGGAGCTTCGCGAACTACACAACCGCAACATCCGGCCATTTTTAATGGCTGCTGTCAAGACCTCGCGTGACTGTCGTGTCGAAAAGTGTTCGAACTTGTTGGAAAAGAATTGTAGCGAACGCGACTTCCGCTTAACTTATGAATAATAAGGGAACGTTAATGGAATTGATATTGATTGTAACCGCAAATGCAGATTAGTCGTTAAGATTCCAGCATTTAATAGCGCGTTAATTAGCACACGACACGAGAACAAAAGAGCTCGCTCAGCCCCCATTTTCACGCCGAATTTACGGCGACTTTTATTTGAATGTCGTACGTTCAAGTCTCGTCATCGTCGTCTCGCTCGGTGATGTCGATCTGTTAATGACTCTTTACTTTTATTATCTCTCATCGATTTTTTTTTTTTTCCTTTCTTATCTCTCCACCATTTTCTTTTTAATATCTTATTTGCACGCGCTGCGGCGCTGCGACCAATTTGACAGTTTATTTCATCTTTTTGTTACTTGCTTTTCTTATCTTTTCATGATTTGTTGCTGAGTTGTGTGCTTGAATGATATGCAAATTAGGCACATCAGACATCATTTAGATAGAACAAGTGCTTTTATGAGACATTAGCCAATTGTGCTTTATCATGTTAAGCCAATTTTTGAATTTACCACGTGGCCGATTTGTTTGTTCGTGGGTCATGTGGGTCATGGGAAGGTCCAGTCGTTACACGAAGAATTCGTTAAGCGGCGCTGAGTCGCTGGAGGTGAAATTCTTGAACCGTTGCAAGACGAACCACTGCAATAGCATTGGCCGCAAGTTTTAAGGCGATCAAATAATCGACAAAACGTGGAGTGCTCTAATTTCAAATTCCAGTTCACTTTTTTCATGTTTTAGCTTAATGTCTGCGGCGGGATGGTCTCATCTTACTAAACTCTGTTTCCAAAACATTGCAAGAAACTCCCATTGGCTAGAGGCTTTTCCCAGCAATTTTTTAATGCACTTAAAAAAATAATTCGAAAAATGACCATAAAAGGGCATAAACAAACATAAAACGATCATAAAAATGACTGTATATGGTAGTTTTTGTGGTTTTTTGTATTAATGTGCAAGCAAACAGGCTCCAACCAACGGGAGTTTCTCGCAATGTTTTGGAAACGGAGTTTAGGTAAAGTGGACTGAAAATTGAAGTTGGAGTACTCCATGGAGTGAAACTGCTCCATGTTTTGCCACGAGCCTCCGACTGCCGTTGTGGTGACCAATCTGTTGGATGATGGCTATGTTGGCTCGCCAGCAAGGAGAAGAGATTATCGCTTGCCCGCTCTTTGGATTTCACATAAAAGACATACGAAACAACTTTATTCTGATTTACAACATGCACGAAAGTCGTTGGAGTGTAGCTTTATCCGCTTGCAATTCCTGTATATATATACATATACGTATATCAGGGTGGCAGGTGGCCTGGTGGTTACAGAACTGGTTGATAAACATTGGTTTCAGGTTTGTCTCTGGGCACCGGCTTGGTTATCAAAATGGAGTTTTTTCAGAGTTCTGTCTGTTGTTGTTGGGTTTTCTTCAGATATTCTGGTTTCCCTCAACAACTAACAAAATTGGGTTTTCGTTGTGGTATTTTGTCGATTTAGCGCCGTCCTTGAATTTCCGCCGAAACCCCCGGCTGTAGTTTGCAATAAGCGCTGTTTTTAATATGTTCGCATAGCTAAACGTATTAAATACATTTGCATAGCTAAACGCAACTTTTTAAGTTGTTTTTAGTTTACAGAAAAACTATATAGGCGGCGCCCTCCCTCTTCCTGGCTGCAGTTTGCATTAAGCGCCACAGCGCTAAATCGACAAAATACGGTAGTTTACATGGAACGTAACGTACTTTCAAAAATTTAATGTAATCTATGGAATGTCCATACAGACTGACCAATCACACAATTTCTCATTTCATCTTGTTTTTCAGCGAGAAACATGTCTTCTCATTGGTTGCCGTAATTTTTTAAGTAACGTTACGTCGTACTTGAAAATCAATTTTGAAGTAAGAACTTGAGTTTACGTCCGTGATTTTAAACCCACAATGCATTGCGCAGCCATCTTGCATTACGTTACGGAGTGGTGTGAACACCAGTGTGAACTAGCCGTAAAGCTAGGTTCACACTAGACGAAAAGTAATGCAACGCAAGGAATTAGCAGCTTGTGATTGGTTGGAGGCTTGTGTCCAAGCTGCTAATTCCTTGCGTTGCGTTACTTTTCGTCTAGTGTGAACCTAGCTTAGGAGCGTTTTTACGGCACCCGTTCGGTATTTGCACAGAATTTAAAGGATTTCATCGCTGGCTGTGCCTTGAAAATTGTTGGCTTCACCACAGTGCACAACGCTGTGTGCTATATCAGCTCATTTCGTATAGTTATGAGCACCGACTGTTTTCTCTCACAGTCAGTGCTAGCTTATGTCCTGTCTACTATTTCAGTTATAGTTTGTTGCACTGGTGGTGAAATATTACATCAAATCCCAGTTGCAAGGTGATTCATCGTTAAAATCCTAAAATTGTACTTTAAATTATTGATTAAATTTCAATTATAGGATTATTTAATGTCATCTGTGAGTGATGAATGCACAAGTGTTTTTAAGTGGTTAAATGTTAAATTCTGAATTGGAATTACATTGGATTTCTATTGATTTGCATAATTTAAACTGAAAAATCAATTGATGAGAGATGCATCATGTTGAAAGCAAAACTTTTGCATCAGGTTGTAAATTTTCATTTTCCTTAAGATGAAATGTTTATAATTTATCACACAAATTTCTCATCTAATGCATTTTCTCTGCCCATTATTTTTATCCCAGTAAATGGCACTTTATTATCTTTCTTTATCTTGCCTGTGCAGGAGACCCATATTTGCATACTTTTTTCCAATATGCTAAAAACTTTTGTTGAGAAAATATAATCTGTATAAATAATGTGCAGATTTTGGCAACAAAAAAAAAAAAAAAAAAATTAGAATGTTGAAATTAAATAAAATTCTCTCAGTTGGTAAGTATCTGAACTCTGACATGACCTCAAGACTAAGACATGAGAAGTACCTAGGTAGGTAGAATTGTAAAGTTTGCATCTATAATGTTGAAGATTATATAATATGGAGGAAGCAATTTGGAAATAAGGTTTTGTGTGTTGCTAAATTGGATCTCATGTCAGATCAGTTGACATTAACAAGCTTGAATTACAAGGTGAGTTTCATGTCTTTCTGTTGTTTATTTATTTATTTATTTATTTATTTATTTATTTTTTATTTATTTATTTATTTATTTATTTATTTTTTATTTTTTCAAATAGGTTAAACCAATTTATTTATTAAGTTTGTTTTTTTTTTAGAAAATTTTATATGAAAATATTTATCAAAATTATCAAAAAATTATAATTTTAAGACATTGCGCCAACATCCCTACAGCGCAGTGACCTTCACTGGCTATCCTTGGGATATCCATAACAGATATTGAGACATTTGCCGGATGTCGATAATTCTAAAACTTCCGACGTTATTTTTAAAGTATTATAATTTCGATAAACTGTACACCATCCCGAGAACGTAAAACAATTGCAAAGATTCATAGGAACGGTTGGATGGACTAAACTCTATTTATCAATTCGTGCACAAAACTCCCATTGGTTAATGACCTATGCATTGTACCGAAAGTATATATTGTGGTATCTTATTTTAATCCTCTAGTTGAGCTTAGTTGAAAAATCACTGGTTTGTAGTCCAAAAATGTGCGTGCCATTGTTAACGAACGAAAATGCTCGTAAAATATTTTAAAAAATTATTTACATTTGGGTTTTTGTATTGTTGCGCATATTTTTTGGCTACGAAACAATGATTTTTTGACCTAGCTTAACTAGAGGATTAAAATAAGATATCACAATATATACTTTCGGTACAATGCAAAAAAATTTCACTTCAGTTGTGTGCACGAATTGTTGGATAGAGTTTAGATGACTATCTAGTACTCTGAATTTAAATATTATTAACTTTATTTCGATAAAGTACAACTAAACTGAACCCCCCCAACCAAGAACGTAAAACAATTGCAAAGATTTATTGGAATGGTTGGATTTTATGGAGAGAAATGTGGACTCGATGACTACCGAATTTGGACATTTGGGTTCAAATCACAAAATGATGTGGAACACCGATAATCCAAGATGATAGTTGTTGATATTTATTTATCCAGCAGATTGAAAATAGACTTTTGGCTATATCCAAGTCCAGAGACATTTGTCCCACATTATGATGACACCTGAAAAATTAAATAGCTCGCAAAATCACCTTTTTAGTAAATCTAGTATACATCTCCTCGCCAAAAAAATGGAACAGGTACTTTTTTTAAACTCAGAAAAATATAAATTTTTTAAAACCTGTAATACTGACAGACAAATGGTTTTAAGAGGATTTATAGGAATGATAGAGTTATCATTTCGTGTAAAATTTTTGAAGATTGATTAAGTAGTTAGTGAGAAAAAAATTAACAACCACCAAAATCAGGTTTTTGCAATTTTCGACAATATCTCGAGAACCGTTGAAGATAAAATTAAAAATTAAACTTATCCAGGATGTTCAATTTTTCGTGCAACTTTTCTAAATTGGATGTATGGGTCTGCGAACCCCTCAAAAAAAGTCATAATGGAGCTATGTAATTGTTGTCAACGATCAAAATTTTCAAAAAATCATTGTGACCAGAATTTTATTCCAAATCCAATGATACTCCAGGATGTTTAACTGCGTACATACCTCTAACACATTCAGGATGTACGACTTAATTCATCAAGAATTCTGGTCACAATAATTTTTTGAAAATTTTGATTGTTGACAACAATTACATAGCTCCATTATGACTTTTTTGAGGGCTTCGCAGACCCATACATCCAATTTAGAAAAGTTGCCCGAGAAATTGAACATCCTAGATGAGTTTAATTTTATAGGCAATTCAGCGCTGTATATGTAAATAAAACCAATATACTACAATATATACTCTACACAAGTTTTAGTTGGTTAAAAGTGAGCAGTTTATTATTATTGTTATTATTATTATAATTATTTATAAAAATGTGTGATGAATTACAACCCTAAAGCTCCCATATTTAATTTTTATTATACTTTATACCTGTAATTACAGCAGGATATGGTCGTTCTGGATTTGTTTGAGAAACAACCTTAATAGTTGAATGGCCTTTTGAATCAATAAAAAACGTTTCCATAATTGACAAGTATCCAACTCAAGCCCATGTATTTAATGACAGGTTAGCATACAGCTCCATCCAATCTAGTATTCAACAAAATTTCCCAAAATTGATTTTTTTATTTTACCAACAAAAAATAAAATAAAAAAAAATAAATAAATAAATTTAAATTTTTTTTTTTATTTTTTTATTTTTATTTTTTTTTAGATATTTCCAGACCACTTTTGAATTGATTTGGCATTTGATAAGTCCAAGCGAAATAAAAGACGAGAAACATTGAAAGTTACATCGAGAGCACACTACTCTGGGTATTGTGAAATGCACTTGTAACTTGACACTCAGCTTGAAAAATCACCCTTTTTTATTTCAGATCCACTCGAAAATCCTCATGAATGGAATCTTGTTGGAATATAAATGAGAAGCATCAAGCAAATTACTCGACCAAAAATGCGAATATTAAAATTGTACCTGCTTCTGTCTGATCGATAGTCATATGTTAAGGCTGAAATTCACAAATATTTATTTTTCTATATAGACCAAGAATATAGTAAGAAAAACATCCTACAGATGATTTTAACCTTCGTACGGCCATGCCGGGTCAATTTTTACCCAGTTTTGCTGGTTGTGTAACCTAAATTTTATTTTATTCGACCGTTTGAAGGTTAATCTGAAAAGGCAGGAAAGAACGTAAGGTAGTTGTCGCCCAATTTCATTTGTTCATTTGTTATTTAAATTAACAAATGAACAAATGAAATTTAGCGCTAGCGGACCAACTCTAGTCATTACGATTTTCGCTATTTAGCGCTAGCGGGCCAACTAGTCATTATGATTTCCGCTAAATAGCGCTAGCGGAACAACTAGCCAAAAATGACTAGCGACGCCAACCCTGGTTATTTTTGCATGTTGTGGCACTTTTTGCAGGTTAGAAAACCACTCGAATGGTGGGAACTGAAGAGAGCGAGAAGAGAGACCGGGGATTTTGTACAAGTGTCGCAAATTGCCCACTCACTACAAATCAATGTGCTTCTCTTTTCTCTCTAATTAAACCACGCATGGAAAACTTAACGTGGTCATAAATTAGACAACCACAATATCATAATGGACTTCATTGCAATCGATGATTATATTATTCGAAAACGCAAACAACGAGAATTCTCAAATTGTCGAAGTAGTGCGAGAACAATCCCGATATATATATAACTTATATATACTTCGATTACTTCATTCGAATGTTGGATATTAAATAAAAAATAAATAAATAATAAAGTAGATAGATAGAATTAAGTTTATAGACGCAAGCGGCAACTTAGGTCTAAATAATAAAGTAAACCATAAAATTTACATTAAAAAAAAAATTTTGACACCAGATGGAGCTGACATCTGTTATAGTTTCAATTTAATGACACATTCTTATCCAGGCTTTGTTTTTGTCATGTTGTGTTGTGATAGATAGATTTATTTATAAACAATGCATATAGCATGCATGTATGTCATAATAAAAGTGAGGGATAATTTATTAGATGACAAGAAAAGTTTATTGCCAATTATTATTTTACAATCTCTTCATCCAGCAACCATCTTTAATTTTTCCATTTTCTAAATAAAAAAAATTAAATAAAAAAAAAAATAATTGTTAGAAAATAAAAGTTTGGGTCATGTGATAATTTGATTTCCTTTGAATTTTGATGATGAGCTGATGCACTTTCTGTCTTTCCTTATCCACATATATCGAATTTGCAGTACTTTGCAAGCACCATCTCTTGAATACTGACTACAATTCCCACCAACTGCCACATTTTTCAAACCAACCAATCCGCATCATCCTCAAAAAAAAAAATCGCAATATAAACATGCCACGATTATCCTAAATCAACACCACGAACGAGCACAAATGACGTCAGAACAAGATCAATGAAGAAAACTCTAGAACGAGTGCATAATAGCGACACTGGTGGCGAAATCGGACAATCCGACGTATAACGAGTCGCGGCTCGATGCAGCACATCGACGGCAGCTTCCAATGATTCCGGACGATTTGCGACGAGTGCGTCCAAATGTGATGATCCGAGACGCGGTTTGATGAAACGAACCGAACCTCGTATAGGTAAGTACGTGACATTTGTTTAATCCATCAGCGCAAACCCTTTCCGCGCCCACTAAATCCGAGTGCACGCCGCTCGGGCACGAAGCCGAAGCCGAAGCCGAAGCGAAAGCCGAAGCCGAACGGCGCTCCAGATTAGGCTTATTTTCCGTTTTTTTAATTTATAATATCGTGATAAAGAGAAAAAAAAATCTTAAATGGTGAATGATTAATCAAGCGTTTTAAGAGCTTTTTTAGTCGTTAGGCTTAGTTTTCATTTGCGTGTTTTTAATGTTGGCAGTTAAATAGTGAAACGGCCTCTGTCGTCATTAGGACGCATTTTGGTCGACTGCTGTGTTGTTTGGGTTCGTTTTCCCGTTGTGTTTTGTTTGATCAATGAGATAGTATTAATGAGATGATCGTTTTAATTCGTTAATTATTCAAAACGGAGATCCGAGTTTGTTGGTCATTATTTATTGGTTATTTCGAACAATGCTCGTTTTGACGTTTTAATGACAACAATTGTCATTGAAACAAGATGGCGGATGAATGATGTCATGATGATGGAATTGTTAAACAATAATTAATCTCAGATTGATTATACGGATCAATTGGCGAGGCGACTTGGATTTTAAATTGTTTGTAAATGTTTTATTCCAGTCACGTGATGAGGTTCAACATGTGTGATTGGCTAAATTAGGTCACTGTATTTAGGGATTTAGTTACAATAATGGAGATTATTATTTTTTTAATTTTTTTATTGGATGTTGTATCAACATAATTACATAATGTTGATTTATTAGATGTTGTATCAACATAATGTTTGAATATTGAAAAAAAGTTGATAAAAATGACATTATTATATTGAATCAATAGGTGCGTTCAATTCCAAAGTGATTATGAAAGCAGAATTAAATCTGATTATAGAGAATCAGTTTAATCTGCTTTAAGCATTGAACGTGTTAGTAAGTTTCAGTCTGCGTATGCGCAGTTGCAAACTTAAATATTCTAGGATCAAGTTCCTCGATCGGAACTAGTTCTTAATCCAAAATCCATGTCCGGATTGTTGTAGTTTTCTCCTTTCAGTTGACATTTTAAGTTACTATAAAATAGTAGTATACATTAAAGTATACCAAAAGTGTTGTCATGTAGTATAAAATATATAAAAAAGCACCGAAATCTATTAATAAAGTCGATCGAGTGTCACCTCGATCAATCTCCAATCCAAAATGGCTGCCAAAAATGCTGCCACAAACAAGATTTCAGGAGCATAAACAACTCTCAACGTGGTTTATGTAAAAACGGTTTATGGGTAAACTGATTGTTGGAGAATGACGTAAAAATCGTCACTTCCGCCTAGCGAGAATCAAAAGAATCAAGATAAACAGTTTATCCCTTTGGAATTGAAGGCACCTAATATTTCTAATGTTTTTAAAAAATATTTTCTGTATGTTGTTACGGCATTTTACGCTCCTGGTATGTACCAAAAAACAGGTATTTTGTGGTTTTTTTTCCCATATCGAATACCGTTTTTTAGTTGGTATATTGGTACCGGTTTTTGTTTTTCATGTGCAAATTCTTTGTTTTCCGAATATTTTTTTTTTTTGAAAAAGAAAATAGTACCATATACTAAAAATGTAAACAATATTGTTTAGTTATTTATTTATTTATTTATTTTTTGTAAAAATACCGTTGTAATTAAATCTTTCGGTGTTCCCCAGCAACCGCCATGCATCATATAGACCTGTTAAAAAAATAATTAGATGATTGATAAGCGGATTTAAAAAGTCAAGGGTATATATTAAGTCTTTCTATTTGTTTGGGTTCTGCAAAATCCATTCTTGCATGTTTACATGTGATACATAGCTAAACATGCAAATGTGGTGGTCTGCAACATGTTTGTTGTTTTCGTAAAGCTGAATGTGATGAGTTTTAAGACAAACTTGCGAAAACTTGAAACGAGTATTATTCATATTTTCTGGGTTGTTCAGCGCAATGTTATATAGCCAATGAAAAAGCATTGCATATGAGGTGGTTTACTTCAGGGAGTGTTTATGTACTTCTACTATTGCTTAGGTTGTTAAAGAAGTTGTTGTATTTTGATCAAATAGTCTTTGGAAGAAAAGTGGGGCTATGTATGGCGAATCGGAGGTATATAGCATCAGGTTAACGTGGTATGGAAGCTAAAAGGTCATGTGGTAACGAAAGGATCACTTAAGGGTTATGTATGGATTTACTGTACTTTGTTCTTTAGACAAATAAAAAATTTAAATTCAGCGGGTTTTTGTAATAACAAATTTTAACGTACCATTTATAAGATTGGACGAGTCTTAAGTTAACACGAGTTTGTGGAACGGCCATTAAAAGTTATAATTATGAGTTATGAGCTTATAATTATAATTCTGAGCTCATAACTATAAATTTTTTTGCGCTGTTTTATAAAATAGTGCAGCCAACCAGTGAACTGAACCTTATAATTAGCTCCGCCCACAATGCAAATGGCGCTGATCCACCTCGATTCGTAATCTTCAATTACCAACACCTTCCACATCCAGAATAGCTAAATAATAATTTATTTAGCAACGTTTTATGCTAAATATTCAAATAAACAGATTTTTTTGCGAGTTGGCAACCAATTCCAGAAAATATTCATTTTCTAAGCAATTGTTGCCATTTCCTGTCATGTGGTAGTCGCATGGTTTCATAATTATTACTCGCAGTTTATAATTATAACGTTTTAAATCCTTGCCGCAAACCACATATTTTTTTCTTTCAAAAAATTATAATTATAATCATAATTATAAGCTCATAACTCATAATTATAACTTTTAATGGCTGTTCCGCAAACTCTCTTAACGTCACTTATTTGTTATTAATATAATTAGAATCGACATTTTTTTCTTAAAGAGAGTTTGTCGTTACGTGACTGGACTGTATAATTGACATGGTGAATTAGTATAAACTTTGGATTTCTTTCAGCTCGGCGGTAAGTTTTGTCCGCATTTGCAATTTAAGTTGAAATTAAATGCTGATTACGTCAAATAAGATTTATTTCTTACATCCTGCGCCCGACCGTTTGTCTTGGAAGAAGGTGTGTGAGCAAAGTTGATTCAAGACTATACCAGCTGTCATTACTGCTGTGGCAAGATAATAGGAGAAGGGAAAGGTTAACTAGATGCTGTAGCTGCTCATGTTAGTCAATACAGCTATCAAGAGTGTTGGCCATGCAATGCATCTTTAATAAATAGTAAGCTCTAGTGGGCAGTGCTGACAGCGCTGAATCATTACTCAATGCTGATTCCTCAGTGTATACTTTTTTTTAAAACCTTTCTGCTTTGATTGGTCCATGTGGTTTTCCCATCATTACTTCGATTGAATCCTAACGATTCAGCACTTACTTGTTGCAATACAAGACCTCATCATTCTTAAATTGATTTCAAATTCTTTTAGCTCTATATTTATGATCTTTATGATATAGCATAACCTGCATAGCCTGGAAGGTAATTTGTTGATAGAACCATTATGCTTAGTTCCCACTTGGCAGAAATTCCGGCAGAAAATTTTCTGTTGCAGAAAAGTTTGAGTATAGAAAGCAGCAGTGTTTATAAATTGCCTTCCTTAGCTGGCATCCATTTTTAAATTCTTCTTTTCTGCATTTTTTTGCCCACTTTTCAGTCCACATACTTTTCTGCACTCAAAATTTTCTGCTGTGCAGAAAAGTATGTTTTTCTGTCGTTGGTTCCACCGGTGGACTGAAAAGTGGGCAAAAAAATGCAGAAAAGTAGAATTTAAAAATGGGTGCCAGCTATAAGGATGGCAATATGTAAACACTGCTGCTTTTCTACACTCAAAATTTTCTGCAGCAGAAAATTTTCTGTCGGAATTTCTGCCAAGTGGGAACTAAGCATTATATATGTATACAGTGGGCTTTAGAAGTATTCGGACAGGCACTTTTTTCAAGTCAGAAAAATGAGAATTTCTTAAAGTACCATATTCCCTCGGAAAGAACGGCGTGCCAGAAAAACCGAGTTTGACCAGATTTTGAAAATCGGATATCTGGTCATTTTTACGGCATTACTTCAATTGTTGCCATAAAAATCGAATCAGTGCTGTAAAACGTAATACTCATCTTATCCGGCATGCGGGACTCTGGTCGGATTTACATTATTCGGCAAGCCGTTCTTTTCGGGGGAATACGGTAATGCTTACAGACAAATGGTTTTGAGAGGATTTATATGAGGATGGTAGAATTATCATTCCGTTTAGAATTTTTGAAGATTGCTCAAGAAAAAAATAAAAACCACTTAAGTGAGTTTTTACAAATTTGGCCATATCTTAAAAAATAAATTTTTTAAAATAAAAAATTAAAGTTTAAACGGATTTAAGATGTTTAATTTATTGCGCGACTTTTCTAAATTGAATGTATGGGTCTGCAAAGCCTCTTAAAACAATCATAATGGAGCTATGAAAATTGTTGTAATGATCAAAATTACTTATCTACTTTTTGAAGAGGACTTGCGGGCTTTATTAGAAAATAATTATTTTTTGGATCTACAGGAGTGATTTAGGTATGGTTTTATTTAAATTTCAGATAATCCTGAAGAATACTTAATGCTCAATTTAGCTTTTTGTATAGAGTTCTCATGCTTAACAAATTTTTTAATAAATCTGACCCATTGTCTACAAGACTTGGCAAGAGGACAAGCGAGAGTTTGATTTGGCTGTACATTGTAGTCCAATCTCATTGTAGCAAATCGCGCATGCTGGGCGCAGACATGCAGCGATTTCGCATCGCTTGGCGTTTTCGTCCCGCGATTTGCAACAGAAATTGCCTCTGCTACAGCAGACTAGGCGAATCGAGAAGCAATTGTTTGTTCTAATTGTATAGTTATAACATCATGTCAACAAATATTTTAGAACATTGTCTCAAAATATTGTTCCAAAATGATGTCATAACTAAGCAATCAGAAAGCGTGATAAAATACTCGCATCTCATTGGATGCGATTTGTATCGCCAGGCAAAAAGTACACGATGGCTGTATTTTTTTCAAAAGTAGAATGTTCTGTGTCGCACGACGGAAGTGACGTTTTGTGCGCATGTGCAGAAATAGCAGCGATCGGCCGCGATGCGAAATCGCTGCATGTCTGCACCCAGCATTAGTTATTAGGATGAGGTTTTGGCTATGCTTTTAGTATGTGAAAACTCATGTTTGGAAATAAAGGAAACGTTATTCTAAACAGGTTTTCACTTTAACCCTTGGATGGACAACCTATAACACGATTGTGTTCAGCTCTCTTCTTGAATAGGAAGTATTTGCTTTGATATTTATTGAAATAATTGATCGGCAAAATTTAGCTCCTTAAAACCCCAGCAGAAAAAAAAGTCGGCTTCACTGCATATTGGCTAAAGCGCTTCTGTTTAGGGCTACTACCAGACATCACATTAAAAAAAGATTGTGAAACAGGAAAGCCAAGTAAAGATGAAACTCCGTGCGCATGTGCAGTGGACGTTTTGGAAAAAACTAGCGCCAACAGTGGCAGTTTTTCAACCAAATGCAACAGCGCTTTAACTACTTGACCGGAAATATGAACATGATCGTGTCTATAGGTTATCCACTAATGTTATTTTTAAAGCTTGCCTATCCGAGGGTTAAGCGAGTTAGTTATAACGAGGTTGAACTGCAATTCATTGAGAATATTTTCTTTGAATTTTCTATATGTCAAACCCGGATGTCCTAAAATTAGATGAGAAGCGTTAAAAATGTATCCAGCAGCATTGTTGAATTTGGTGAGGCGTTTGAATTTGCAACGACATGGCTGATTCAATAGCTGTCATTCACAGTGCTGAGTTGAACGCCTCAATGTGAATGCTGAAAAGAAATCTCCAACTTTTTCTTCGCGTGCATATCATCTTTTCGGTCGATCCTATTTCAAATGCATTTGCAAGTATTGCTTTCTTCACCGCTCTTCTTTCTGGTCAACGCAATCGGAGCGATAAGATAAAACTTGTCCGATCAATGGATAGAAAGACTTCATTTGGGATTAAGGAGGAGTGACTGCATAAATGTCAGATAATATTCGAAACAAAAAAAAACACGTGGAGAAAAACCTGCTTATGGCCAACATTTTTTATAGCCAATATGGAGAATTCATTTTTATACTAAATAAATGGTGCTTTACAAGTTTACAATTGTAAATTTTTGTCTATCTCTCATGGTTTCCAAGATAATTTTCCAATAACCTTGATGGAACGTCTCAAGATTTAAATTTGGAACACCATTGGATTGTCCCACCCAATTTTCCAACATACCTTTATTAGATTTGATGAATCTTCAGTATTTTTAAACTCCAACAATTCGTGCACGAAACTGAAAAGTGAACTTTTTTGCATTGTATCAAAAGTATATATTGTGGCATCTTATTTTAATCCTCTAGTCGAGCTGAGTTGAAAAATCATTGTTTTGTAGCCAAAAAATGTGCGCAACAATACAAAAACCCAAATGTAAATAATTTTTTAAAATATTTTACGAGCGTTTTCATTCATTGAAAATGGCATGCACATTTTTGGACTACGAAGCAATGATTTTTCAACTCTGCTCAACTAGAGGATTAAAATAAGATACCACAATATATACTTTCATAGGCCATTAACCAATGGGAGTATTGTATCACATGTTCTAATTGCTCCAGTTTGTTTGTTTATTTCAACAATTGTTTCAAAATATTTGTCATAGCTACAAATATTTTGGAACAATCGATTCGCGCCAAGTCTGCTGTAGCAGAGACGATTACTGTCGCGAATCGCGAAGCAAAAACGCTAGGTGATGCGAAATCGCTGCATGTCTGCGCCCAGCATTACTTAAACTTTTATTTTCAGATGTAGTTATGTTTTGATCACTGATTTAGTGATCACTGATCACTGAATTGGTTTTAGTAACTTTTGGTTATTTGTTCTAATGAGGTTGGATTATAAACTGTTTTCCAACGAAGTAACATGCATTGAATGAGCAATGAATTTTATTACCTCAAAATTTTCTACCATGTAAATGCTCCATATTTTTTTTTGTTATAAAGTTGGCAGAGCCGGTTATTGATGTATTAATTATACTAAGTGCTGTAAGTTGACAGGTCAAGTGATATGAGCTTGAGTTGAGTATGTTTTTCACCCTGACTATATAGAGAGAAAGATGTTTTTCTTTTTTATGTGGAAAGGAAAAATCCCAAAGCAAAGTAAAGCCATCGGTCCCACGGGTTGGTTTTGCATATGCTGCGTTACACAGCCCTTGAAGAAGACATGTTCTCTTCGCAAGATAAGAAAAATTCCCAACACGGTGACAAAAGGTCTTTTATTCTTCTTTTTCTTTCATCTTCAAGTCTGCAGTTGGCTGTATTCAGCCAATTTATGCAGGCAATTACTGTGCTTCAATCACCTAGCTATGCTTGGCAGCCTGCTTGAAGATGGACTCTAATAATGATAGAAATTTAATACCGTATTTCCTCAGGAAGAACGGCACGCCGGATAATGACGAGTCGGACCAGGGTGCCGGATAATTCGAATTTTTCGGCATTTTGTCCATTTGATTATTTAATTGACCAGTTGTCTACTTGTCAAAAACTGGTCAGACTCGTAATTACCGGCATGTCGTTGTTTCCGAGGGAATACGGTAATTAAGGGTACTAAACCTAGTTTAGAAAGGAATGGTTTACTCTACTGATCATCCGTTCTACGATACAAGCAACGAAGTTAAGCAGTATTACACCTGGTTAGTATACTTCTACATGGATCAATGGATGGTTTCTTTGAAATCGCGGTTATTTTTCATTCTTTGACTCTTTTATTACTGGGATGGGAAAATATTTTTCATGTTGGACCAAATTTATTGCCGGTGAGGCTCATGTTAAGAAAGTAATTTTACTTTATTTTTTAAAATTCAGAATGGGTATGCGGGCCGCTTGAAAATTTTTGTCGAGCCGCATTTTGGCCAACTTTGGTTTAAAGGGACAGTTTGTATGGCCGTCTGTATCTTGGTTTCTTGCGGTTCTTCAGTTCTTACTTTTAATGCTTAGTTCCCACTTGGCAGAAACTCCGGCAGAAAATTTTCTGTTGCAGAAAATTTTGAGTGTAGAAAGCAGCCGTGTTTATAAATTGCCTTCCTTAGCTGGCATCCATTTTTAAATTCTACTTTTCTGCATTTTTTTGCCCACTTTTCAATCCACACACTTTTCTGCGCTCAAAATTTTCTGCTGAAATTTCTGCCAAATGGGAACTAAGCATAATAGTCAGTTTTGTATTTACCACTGTTGCTAGTGTAAATGCACAGTTGGGTCTTCGTGACATTCTGCTTTTGCCGAATAGCGATTACAGTACAACTTGTTTGAAGCTTGATTCCCACTTGTCTGACTGTTAGAAAAATTTCTTTTTCGCTTTTTACTATAATCAGAAAGAGGAGTTCACACTTGTCAGAAAGACAAGACCGTTGTTGATATGCAACATCCGTTTAATGTTAAATCAACATTTTGTTATGTTTAAATGTTGAAATAATGTTGATAAAAAAAGACATTCTTATATTGAATCAACATTTCTGACGTTTATAAAAAATATTTTCTGAATGTTGTTTAGACCTGTTCTTGTTTCGTGGGAATGGTTGTAGACTAAAACACGAAACAATAGGTTCAACTCGTCCGAAAAAATGCCTTCTATTCATTCGGAAGGCTTGTTCGACTTTTCGGCAGGCGGTTGTCTGTGTAAGGTAAAATAGTATACAGGATCCTACAATGGTTTCAGACAAAAGTGGTTATTTTGGCAGGTGGTCGCCCTATAGGGTGGTTGCTAAGACAGGTTTTACTGTATTCAGAGCTTGCGCTTTGTCTTTGTCCAATTTGTGGGTTTCCATAATTTGTGCCTGATGGCATAGCAATATACAAGATTTTAAAGTCATCATAATTTCCTGTTGTAGGAGAATTGTATTATGAAGCCAGATGCAGGTGAATTTGTTTGCTTTCTGCTAAAAATATCATTTTCTAATTGCAAGCTTCAGCTTTAGTAGCAGCTTGCCTATTTACTATTTACATGCCAGTTGAAATTAAGGCTGAAATTTGATCAATTCTCAAGTCTTTACACTAGGTGGAACTAAAATACTGTAGATAGTTGGCAAATTGAATTGAGCGCAAATTACAACTTAAATCAAATGCAACCTGTGGATACGCCACTGCTTTTTACTGGGGATATTTGCTAAAAACCGCTGTTTTCCGTATACAGTATACTGTATACTGTAGTATATATTTGGCTACGACACAACGATTTTTCGACTCAGCTTGAATAGAGGATTAAATTAAGATACCACAATATATGCTTTCAGTACAATGCAAAAAAGTTAACTTTTCAGTTTCGTGCACGAATTGTTGGAAGGAGTTGAGATTATGTTGTGGTTAGTTCACATTGAACATAACGTAACATAACTTAAAAATTTTAACGTAACTTAAGGAAAGTAACGTATGGTTTTGTTTACACTGTTGTGGACAGTAATCTGACCAATCACGTAATTTCTCATTCTGTCTCGTTTTTTATATGAGAATGAAGCAGCTGTCTTTTCATCGGTTGTCGTATTTTCTTAAGTTATATTACTTTCTACCTCAAAATCAATTTTGAAGTAAGAACTTAAGTTTACGTCTGTAATTTTAAACATGTAATGCGCAGTCATCTTGCGTTATGTTATGGAGTAGTGTGACCTAGGGATGCACCGGATCTAGGGGTCGAAATTCCCCGTACTTTTTTCTTCCCCGGGGAATCGGGGAAAATTTTTTAACCCCGGGATTCCCCGGGAAATTCCCCGATTGTTTAATTTAAATACAAATTTTTATTTAATGATATTTATGTAAAAAATCAAAATATAAGTACTTTATTTTGTTAAAATCCATCTTTAACTTTAAGTTTAAATTAAATTAAAAATTATAAAACACACAAGAAATCAGAATACACATGTTTTACCTATGTAGATTGAAAATATTGAAATAATAATATGCTTATTAGTTATTCCTTAAGCTTTTGAAAATTTGCTTTCAATAAACACAAGCTTTCAAAGTATTATCACTATATTGTGATTTAAGTTTGTTGCAAAAGTAAAACCAGATGATGAGAAATGTCTTTTCAGAATCTACACAAGTACAAGTTATCCCCCATTAAATAATTAAACACTAAAATCAAATTTATCCCCTTGTTGTCATTGTAGAATAGCTTATTCTATTCTAGAATGTACGACAGTAGCCTACATTCAGAAAAAACACGTAAATTCACCAGTTTTCCCATTTACTTGTATACCCGCATATCTTTCATTTTATTTCCTGTTATAAGCGCATGTCTTGATGGAGACAGAGACAGGGAGAGGAGCTCAGTTCACTACTCAATTGAGCCCCATTAATTAATGGAATGTTTTAACCATTTTAAAAATATTTTTTAAAAGATATTTTTTAAAAACTTAAATCGGGGTAAAAAAATTTATTCCCCGGGGTTCGGGGAGTGTAATTTTATAGTTTTCCCCGGGGAATTTCGTCCGGGATTCCCCGCATTTCGACCCCTAACCGGATCCAAAAATCACCGGATTTCGTATACCGAATTTCACCGAATTTTGAATTTATTTAAATTCCGAATACCGGTCGAATACAGGATTATTTCATCTGAAAATCCCGAACACCGGATTTTGCCCGGATCTCAAAACTATATTTTAAAAAAATAAAAAAATAAAAAAATTTAGACATTATTTTTTATTTTTTTTTTTAAATTAGGCAAAATTCAAAATTTGGTACGAAATTTTAAAAAATTCCGAACCGGCTATTCGGAACCAGAACATTGAAATATCCAAATACCGAATATTTTCATTTTCAGCCAGATCACTGGACACTGAAGCCGAATCCGGATATCAGTTGATTCCTTGTGTGAACCCCAATGTGAACTAACCATTAGATTAGAGTAGATTAAGGTTAGGTTAGGTTGGGTTTAGCTGGTAAAAAATTATTCTCGAAAAGTATACATGCTGCATTGCAAACGTAACTTTTTACCGCTAATACTACGCTAACTTTACTACTTTCCTCCCAGTGAATTACCAGTAAAATGGCTTTTCATAATATTTGGGAAAGCCGGTATAGTTCCATCTCATCTTCTATGTAGGGATGTACCGAATATTCGGCAGACATTCGGTATTCGACCGAATATTAAAATTCAATATTCGGCTGGCCGAATATTCGGCCGAATATTAAAATTCAATATTTGGCTGAATATTCGGCCAAATATTCGGCCGAATATCGGTCCGAATATTGTTTCGGTATCTTATATTAAATCCAATTGTTCTCTTTTGAAAAGAGAACAAACAGAGTACGGACGTATCCATTACGCCAATGAAAAAAGAGAGTCTTTTCTCATTGGCGTAATGGATACGTCCGTACTCTGTACGTCAAAAAATTTAATATTTAAACAACCAATTCATTATTCGGTGAAAATTCGGTATTCGGTATTCGGTGAATTTACTATTCGGTACATCCCTACTTCTGTCTTTTCTAAATGGTCAATTAGACCTACAAGTGGAGAAAATAAAAACAAAACAAGTGGATTTAATGATCTGTGTTGGGATTACACCGACTCATATTTTTTCGGAAAAAGATTTGTGCCACATTCTGTGTATGTGTGTGTGTGTGACCTAATTAACCTTCCAAGAACCAATGATTCCAATGAACAATGTTAATCCAATGGTGATAGTATGCATTTGTATACATTATTGGCTCTTAGAAGGTTAATTGTCTATTTCTTGAAGAATGTCGACATTTTTCGATTTCGCTCGTTTCCTCGGCAAACCCATTCGCTTTTAGTGGCGAGTAAATAAGTTGAATCGCGGTTTTGTGTCAAGTAGAGGGTTTTTAAAATGAATATTTAATATTTTTTTCCTACTCTTTATGGTGTTGTGCGGGATGAATATTGCCTTCCTTTTTCTCGCTCAATGACATTTACTAGCAGATTACGCCAACTGGTGGCAGTAAAAAGAGAAAATTTCATTTTTTTATATGTATAAAATCCTGGCAGAAAAATGCTCTCATTTATAATCTCGTTTAAACAAATGTGTTTTTGTTTATTCTATTTCTTTTTTTTTTTGGGGGGAGGGAGATGGGTGGGGGGTAAGCATGCTCATGCCACCATTTTTCTTGCTTCAAAGTGACAGAAGAAGTTGATTACATTTTCGTGTTTCCAATGCAACATGATTCTTAACTTTAAAAAGTGGGAGAGGAGGAGTTTTTCTATACTCCAGGGGTGTGCAGTTTGTTGATGAGTGCACCTGGTGGTGGGAAATTGAATTTGGATCATGTTTTGACATTTGTAATTCTATTGGCAACTTGTGAAAAAAAGATGCAAAAATTATCATTTTTTTAAAATTTATTTTAGATTTTTTTAGGCCTAATTGGGATAGAAATGACTAAATGAGGGGGGGGCAAAAAATGGTGGTGGGTAAATGAATGAGGTTAAGTAGAAAATGTGATTAAAGTGAGTGGAATCATCATTATTGACTTTTTTTTCTTTCTTTTTTTTTATACATGGGCAAAGGAAGTGTGCTATGGTTGTGTTAGAGCATAGATTTGTATGGTTAAAGATGAAACAGAACTGCAACTGGTTGTAATGTATTTTTGGTATTTTTTTTTTTTTTTTTTTTTTTACATTTTTTTGTATTTTTAACATGAAAGTGTATGGGAAAAAATACTTTTTACACCAGATGTTGATAGAATTACTACCTTGAAATTTGTCAATGGACAAAACTGTTGAGTATAACAAAAGGAAAAATTTATAACATTTTTTTTCTATTTTTTTTTTTTGTGGTTTTATTGTTGGATTTAATGCTTCTTCTAACACCATTTTTTTTGGTATTATTACTCACTTTTTGCACATATTGTTCCGGCTTTGATCATACATTTCATTTCTTTGCTGTTTGTGACCGTTGAGTTGTCCGGCTGTTTAATTTTTACGCCAAGGCTATTTCCCCGAATAAATTTTTAATTCCAGTTCACTTTTCTCATGACCTGGCCTAACACCTGAGGCGGGCTGACCTCACCTTACTAGGTAAAGTGGACTGGAAATAGAAATTACAGCTAGTTCGGAGAAATAGACAGTGCGTAATTTTTAATCGCACTAAAACATGAAAAAATATAATTACCGTATTCCTTTGGAAAAACCGAGTTTGACCAGATTTTGAAAATCAGATATTTGGTCATTTTTACGGCATGTCGTAAAAATCGAATCAGTGCTGTAAAACGTAATGCTCATTTTATCCATGCCGGAAAATTTGAATTTTTCGACACCTTGGTCGGATTTACTATTATTCGGCATGTCGTTCGAATAATTGTCGGCCAGAAATTCTGGCCGACAATTATTCGAACGACATATTCTAGCCCAGAATATGAGAGCGGCCAGAATTCGAGGGCAGTGCTTAATCAACAAAATACGGTACTTGAAATTCTAATTTTACACTGCTGATGGTCACAATTGATCCCTTTGGGTACACTGAGGGGTTAAAATATTGGTTTTAACGAACCACTAAAAATCCAAATAAATATTCTAATAAACAATTACGAAGTTTTCGTTATAGGTGAGCAATTTAGCATACCTGAAACCAATTTCTTCTGTATAAACGGGTATTTGTCACAAACTTTGCTATAATGAGGTTGGATCAAATCTTTGTATGAAAATTGTTTGCATTTATGCTAATATCAGCTGTCATTTCATTTACTATATCCATTTTTCAATGTTATATGGCATCATTTATCATTTATCAGTATCTTATCACTTAAATACTCAAATTTGGCGCTTCTATCGCTTGTATACAATGCAGAAATGGTTTTAGCAATCATTTAGATAACGTTATATGGTCAAAATGTTATTCACATCATTTGACTTAAAAAAAAAATAGTTCTTAATTGCATATATAGACTCAAAACCCGATAAGCTCATTTTTTTTATTGGCAACCATTTTGATCTTATCAATGCAAGTCGGTCGTTAATGCTGGGCACGGACATGCAGCGATTCGCATCGCATTCGAATCGCAGATGGATCTGCGCATGTGCAGAAAACGTCACTTCCGTCGCGCGATCAGAAAATGTACTTTTGAAAAAAGTACAGCCACTTTGTACTTTTTCACAGGCGATGCAAATCGCATCCAATGGAATGCGAGTATTGTATCACATGTTCTAATTGCTCCATTTTGTTTGTTTTTTTGAACAATTGTTCCAAAATATTTGTCATAACAACAAATATTTTTGAAACAATTGATTCGCGCCAAAGTCTGCTGTAGCAGAGGCGATTCACTGTCGCGAATCTCGGGACAAAAACGCTAGACGATGCGAATCGCTGCATGTCTGCGCCCAGCATAAGGTCTTTGGTGACTTTTTAGTAGAGGTGTTCATTAACTGCTTTTTGTATTGTGGATTTAAAAACATTGTTGTAAATGTGAAATGCATTGTTAAAAATGCCAAATGCGAAGGTGCACTTAATGAATACATATCCATCAAAGTATTTAGGTAATTATGATTGTGAAGCTCATAATACAAGCAGTAGGACCAGTCCTATAATTTTACAATCATTTAGAAAATGAATTCTTCCACATTAAACTCAATTCTAAACAAAACACTTGCACTCAAAAACCAATCAAAAACATCTTGAAAATACTTTTTTCGATGCAAATATATGGCTGTGATTGCTTTATGCTTAGTTCCCACTTGGAAGAAACTCCGGCAGAAAATTTTGAGTGTAGAAAGCAGCAGTGTTTATAAATTGCCTTCCTTAGCTGGCATCCATTTTTAAATTCTACTTTTTTGCATTTTTTTGCTCGCTTTTCAGTCCACATACTTTTCTGCACTCAAAATTTTCTGCAGCAGAAAATTTTCTGCCGGAGTTTCTGCCAAGTGGGAACTAAGCATTATTGTTTTCTTCGAGCTAGGACCCAATATAAAAGGACTGGCAACAGCACCACGCTAGGCGAATTTGCGTGCGCAGGGAATTATGGGAGATCCGATCTCTCAAAACAAATGTGTGTTAAGGAAATGGCGCTATTGCATTCTGGGACTTTTGTTCTCTCAACCTCTCGACCAATCACAGTCTCGACATGCTCTGCATGGGAGGTTTAACATTACGTTGCCAGTTCTTTTATATTGGGTCCTAGCTTCAACCAACATTGGTCCATTTTCAATAATACATAATCGAGCATAATATAATTTGCCGATGAGGTCCAAATTTTTAACAATATTTGTAACCGACGGCAGATGGCGCACTGGTTTTTTAACAGCATTGGTTGGGTTATTGGTGAATGGTGATGGTAGAAAACAATGGATAATAATCTCGGACGTCGTCTTCAAAGAATAACTCATATTCAACGAGATTCCACACGGGATCCCACGGGATTGGTTATAGCTGGTCTGAGGTTATATTTAACAGGAAGGGATTTGATCGGAATTTGTGGGTGATTTTACGGGTTAAACGGGTCATTGGTGACGGGATTTTGGTGATTTTGGTGATTGAATGGAATTTTGGTGATTTAATGGGATTTTAGTGATTTCACGGCTTAAACGGCTCGTATCAACAAAAAAACCGATATTCCGTCCTAGTACCAGCAAAACGCCTAGTATAACATATATCTATAATGCATAACCACTTTTACTGACCAATTTGAGAGTGCATTGCTCTTTTAATTGGAACACAATTTGCAATTAGCAAAATTCCTTGCACTCAAACATACAGTGCAGTGCAGCAAACTGGCAATGGCAAATGAGCTTCATGAATTTAAATTTTTCTATTTTAATTTCTACAATTATACACTTCATTGCACTGAGTGAAGGATGAGACAGAAGCAATTTATCTATTGGTCTGTGTATAATACAGCAGTTGAATCTGCTGATGCCATTTTATTGAGTTTTGAGTCCAAGTGGATTGCAAAATCAAATCAAATTCATTGAATTTCAAACTGAGTTTCATGTAGCGCTGTAATGCGATTTCGATAGGACTTATCGGAAATTTAAAATCTCCCATTGAAAATATGACATAAATCATCACTGCTGCTTTGATCATTTTTTCTTCATTCAATAATGTGTTCAGAGAGTGTACAAATAAAAGGTAAAAAAAAAAAAAAAAGACAGAAAAAAGTTGGGAAGGGTTGATGGGAAATATGGTGCAGATTAGTTCAATGTGTGCCTCTAGCCACAAGTAAGACCGAACAAGTGCCAGAAAGGGAAGATTGTCATCATTGCTGGAATTTTGCCCATCCAAGAAGACCTTTTGTTTCCAGCCAAGATTCTTTGTTATTGCAGACTTCCATATAGTATTAGTAAAGGGGCACTAAAGCTTTTTTATTGACTGTATCAGTCTTGTATACTGAAATCAAAACAATTCTGTACTAAAATCATCCAATGAATGTTCTTTCATTCGTGAGGAAAGACCGGTATAGAGTTGTCTGACAATTAGCTTATGATGGATAGCAGGCGTGTATCCAGGATTTTTCGAAAGAAGAATTTTTTCCTGGTTATAACCCCATCAAAACAATAACTATATGATGGTGTTAATTAAACAAATCTCAATTGTTAGTTTTTTTAAATTAATTTAATTTATTCCATGTATTTATACACTTTGGAAGGGGAACGTTGGAAAACAAACGTAAAAACAAACCAAATAAACATCCAATAAATCATAAATTGTAGCCAATAAAAGTATTACCATCATGGCTCTGTTGATCTCTTGGCCGCACACTGAAACTTAAATGTGTATATCAAATCCAAAAACTCCACATCGACACTTTCCGCCATCCTAATTGTTAGTTCACATTGTAACCTTGTAACCACCTTGTAACGCATGTAAGATGGCTGCAGAATGCATTGTGAGTTTAAAATCACGGACGTAAACTTAACTTCCTACTTCAAAATTGATTTTGAAGTATAGGAAGTAACGTAACTTAGGATATTACGACAACCAATGAGAAGACAGCTGCTTCTCGCACGAAAAAAACGAAATGGAATGAGAAATTGCGTGATTGGCCGGTTTACATTTACTGTCTAGAAACAGTGTGAACAAAACCATACTTTCTTTAAGTTACGTTAAATTTTCGTAAGTTATACCGTGTCACGTTCAATGTGAACTAACCATAACCTAACCTGAAGCTGGGTTCTCACTTGCGATTTTTCCGCTTTATCGCGCGAATTCCGCGCGGAAAACTTTTGTCAAAATTGCGCCACTTTTAAAATTGAAAATTTTTCTAGTTTTTTTTGTGATTTTGCTGCATGTGGAAACCTAGAAAAATTTTCAATTTCAAAAATATCGCAATTTTGAGGCAAAATAAGTTTTAAAAAACCGCAAAACGCAATAAAATCGCGCGATTTTACCGCAAGTGAGAATCCAGCATCACTAGGGGACACTGGAGCCTTTCAGCGAACCCTTTTTAGCCCACTTTTATAGTGGTTAGTGGTCGTTATAACAAGGTTGCACTTTAACAATACTGATGCAGCTATATTTTAAAGGGGTTTCCAGTTAATTGTTTCTGACTTTGCAATAGTTTTCTTATCATTAATAGAAAATAAGTGCATTGTTGTCTAATGATACTGCAGTTTCATTACTGATCTAAGTTATTACATTTATTGAAAACAATTAATGTTTTCGCTAAATTTCAGATAACCGAAAGCTTCATCCAAATTTCAGATAACATATCTCAGTTTGACTTGTGCAGCCACTATATCCATGACAATGCTAAAACTAAACTCCTTTTCCAAAACATTACTAGAAACTCCCATTGGCTAGAGCCTTTTCCCAGCAATTTTTTAATGCACTTAAAAAAAATCCAAAAAATGACCATAAAAGAGCATAAACGAACATAAACGAATAAAACAAACAAAAAACGAACATAAACGAACAAAAAACGAACATAAACGAATAAAACGAACAAAAAACGACCATAAACGATTATAAAAATGACCACATATGGTAGTTTTTGGTAGTTTTTGGTGGTTTTTGGTGGTTTTTGGTGGTTTTTGGTGGTTTTTGGTGGTTTTTGGTGGTTTTTGGTGGTTTTTGGTGGTTTTTGGTGGTTTTTGGTGGTTTTTGGTGGTTTTTGGTGGTTTTTGGTGGTTTTTTTATATTAATGTGCAAGCAAACAGGTTCCAACCAATGGGAGTTTCTCGCAATGTTTCGGAAACGGAGTTTAGTTAAAAATTCAACATTCTTTATTGAAATTTATGATACTTGAAACACTGTAGTCTGTAGGTGCGTTCAATTCCAAAGTGATTATACAAGCAAATCTGATTATAGAGAATCAGTTTAATCTGCTTTAAGCATTGAACGTGTTATTAAGTTTCAGTCTGCGCATGCGCAGTTGCAAACTTAAATATTTTAGGGTCAAGTTCCTTGATCGGAACTAGTTCTTAATCCAAAATCCATGTCCGGATTGTTGTAGTTTTCTCCTTTCAGTTGACATTTTAAATTACTGTAAAATAGTAGTATACTGTATACATTAAAGTATACCAAAAAATGTTGAAATCTAGTAGAAAATATATAAAAAAAGCACTGAAATCTCTTAATAAAGTTTATCGAGTGCCACCTCGATCAATCTCGAATCCAAAATGGCTGCCAAGAATGCTGTCGTAAACAAGATTTCAGCAGCATAAACAACCCTCAATGTGGTTTATGTAAAAGCGGTTTATGGATAAACCGATTGTTGTAAAATATCGTAAAATCGTCATTTCCGCCTAGTGAGAATCAAAAGAATCAAGATAAACAGTTTATTCATTTGGAATTGAATGCACCTACTTACCAAGCATTTGGAGAAAATGCATTATCTTATTCTTTGTTTTGTCATCATGATATCAAAATAACCAAATTAAAGCAGCATTATACGTTTACATTTTTTCCAATTATTGCACGCTCCTGCAATCATTGGTAAAAAAAAACAACTTTACAACACGTTGTACTATATTAAAATGTTGATTAATAGGGACATACCTATTGCCGCGCTGAAGGTGAAGTTTTTCGACTGTCAAAAAGCATTTGTCATGAATGTTTTTTTTTTTAAATCTAGAGCATGTTGCAAGAATAATTTGACTTAGACATTTCATTTTTTCCTACAACTTGACATTTGTAATATATTTTTGAAGATTTTAATATTGGCTATATGATCATAACGAAGCATAATTCTTTCTTTGAGTTGGAAGATGCTGTCTACTAAGACATATATATTTAAATATTCATTTTTTTCACTTTGTGATTTACATAATAAGACAAAATATGCAAACTAGATGAATTAATCAGTGTGTCATTTTGTTTAACATGCAATAGAGAATTTTTGACTTTCTGTCACAAGATGGCAGCTTGTCATGAACTTGACATGTATTATATGCAAACTAATAGCACTGACTTTCCATTATTGACATTTATATTGTCAATTTTGATGTAATATTATATGAAACACTATTAATAAATAGTCTATCATCTGTAGCCAAGGAAAAGGAGCATTCTTCTTTGCTTTTTGGATTATAATTCTTTTTATCTGCCTTAAAGCTATCTGGAAATGACATCATGCTTTCACAAAGGATATTATATAGAAGAGGAGGATTCTGATCATGTTCTATCAATATGAAATTTTAACATGTATGTTAGATTCATTACTTATTCAGGTTACACTTGACTTTGTTAGTTTTAACTTGTGTATGACCGCTTTCGAACCACACATTAGCATTTTTATATTTGTCAGTAGGTGCGTTTAATCCTGAAAAGAAAAGTCACTTATTTGCCTGAAATAACTTTTAAAAGGCAAATATGACGTAATTTACGTCATATTTGCCTAATAGATGTGACTTAAGTGACTTTAGAGAAAAGGCAAACACAACTCACTTCTTCACCTTATAGAAGTCATTTCTTTTTACTGCACATGCGCAGTGTTCACAAAAAATAGCTTTAGTGGCATCCATCTTGGAAACGATTAGATCTTTGATGTTTCTCAACTCCAAACTGCAGTTTTAACAAATAAATCCTGCTAATTTTGTAGGTGGGGACTTCATTCAACAACATCCTAATGAGTTTTTAAGAAATCGTCATGAAAATAGGTAAGAGTTGCGAAAAATGACGACAAATCGGGTACGAACATCACCGAACATCGTGGCCGCGGAACGTGCACCTACGACGGCCACGATGTTCGGTCATGTCCGTCAAAATAGTTGCCATTATTTTTCACAAATTTTATCTATTTTCTAGCAAATTCTCATGAAATATATTTGGATTGGACAATTATCAACAAAATCTAATTTTTATTCAACTGTTGAAACAATAAAAAATACAAATGGAAATGTATGAACAATTTTAAAGTGTGTTCAATGAGAAGTGACTTTTCTGTAAGGCAGATTAAGGAGAAGTGACTTTTCCTTTTCAGGATTGAACGCACCTAGTGTCTATAAGATATTCACCAGATGAGGAAACGGAGATGGTCCAATTATGTTAAAGCATATACATGCTTAAAGCAAAGTTATATTCAACAGACTTAAGGCAATTTTTTTCTGGAGGCTTTTCTGTGCTGTTGGTTGATATATATTATCAAAGGATTGTGTTGTGGGAACACTTGCCCCAGGGAATAATGGCTAAAGCCTGGTTCTCATGCGGCATGTGCTAAAGCATGATTCATGCGCTAAAATTTTGTGTCTCTGGAAGTTTTTTTGGTCTTTTAAGCCTAGTACACACACTAATTCAGACGCAAAATTTTCCATGTGATAATCATCAACGGAATTTTAAATAATGGATGATTCCACAAGCAAAATTTTTACTGGGAGTAATGCGGTACACATGGTTTGTTGGATGACGTCATATTACAAACGGCGACTGTCTGAAATATTTTTTTGCAAATGGCTACTGTTGGAAATGTTGCTTTGCAAATGCCGTAGGAAGAGGATGATGAAAATCAATTACTAAGTTTACAAGAACGCACTTTTCTGGAAAATGACGCCATCATTTATCAAGTGGAAAAGTGGAAACTAGAGTGAATACTCCATTTTTTACTTTTCCAATTGAGAAATAATGACGTCATTTTCCAGAAAAGCGTGTTCATGTAACTAGAGTAATTGTGTCAGGTTACTATTAGCTTTGGATACATTTTTACCAACAAACAATCATGTGGTTTAGGCGAGGACTAGTTAGAAATAAAGATAACCAGGTGACCTGGTTATCTTTATATTTTAACCGGTTGTCTAAACCACATGATTTATGGGTAGTTGGAAAGATTTCATGCACGGAAACAATAGGTGGTTTTCCGTGCACTATATGGAACATTTCCTCACAAGGAAAAATTTTTGTGTGTACCACAAAAACTGAAATCATTAGACTTTGATTTCCTGTGCCAGTCCGTGTACGGAATGGGGCTGTGTGTACTAGGCTTTAGTTATTGAAGCCAAGCAGATGTGAAGATGTTTTTAAGAAGGCAAAGGTTGTAATATTTAACTTCTATACGAAACCTTTTTTGAAGATGTCTTTTTTCGTGCTTTACTTGGATAGCGAAGTAATTTATCATTAAAACCCACTTATAACGAAAGAGTTGGAAATCTTCAAATGTAGATTTCATGTTTTAAATTGGTCGCTTTCGTTATGGCAAAACAGTCTTTTGGAACTGTTAAATTTCTGTTCTCAAGGTGCATTTTCATTTGCTAGAGAATTTCTCGCATCACAATAAATATCGCGCTACAATAAAAATCGCCAACAATCGCGCCGCTCTAAAAATCAAGCTTTGGCTTGAGCATTTTCATGGGAGCAAAAAAAGGCCACTTTCAAAAATGTTGTAAAAATCAGTTGCCATTTTATGAAATATTCATTAGTTTGAAATGTTTAGCATCAAATATTGCTGAATTTATTATTTTTGGGCTTTTCTGGATGTGGATGGCATTGATTAATCAAGATTGAAAATTGAGGTGGAGGAAAAAAAATCAGCGCCATTTGCAATTGTGTGTGGAGCCTGTTCAAATGCCAAAACTGTTGGTCCAGATTGTCACATGACGCGATTTTAGGCGCGCTTTTGTGAGCAAAGCTAGACTTGACAGAAGCGCACGAGAAACAGAATCGCGCCAACAATCGCGTGCCTTTGCAAGTCTAGCTTGCATGAAAATGAACAAGCGTACAATTTTTGTCGCGCGATTATTGAAAAATGCACCTTAACGCAATATACATGTAATGTTTGCATGTAACAAAATTGTTATTGCAGTTGTTTTTGCCACTTTTGGTGATTCATTGGGCTTTGTAGGCTGTTTTATCTGTTTTATTTGGAAGTAAAGGCAGCATTGGAAAATATCCATTTACAGTTTTGATATCTTCAATTGAACATGGCTGAAAATCTTTACATTGAAGCTTATGGTTATTAATGTCATAAAATTGTGTTTGGACTGCTGGAAATCCATTTGGAAAAGGGGCGATAAACTCAAAAATAAATGCGGTTTACTAGGCTCACCTGCTGGAATTTTTAAAATGGATGTGAGACACAGCCTGTACTATAAGTTTTGGCACTGAGAGTGAATGGAGGCAGAAATGAAGCAGAAGTGGGGGGTTTTTGGTCTTCGGATGACTCAAGTTAGTGGCAAACTGCCAAATAATGAATAAAATGATCCAAAAAGAAGCAATCCTTTTATAAATTCTGCGGTATATATCCTACTTAAATCTCTTTCATTCTTCCAAAGATGGCCTTTGCGTTGAGACCAAAACATCAAATCTTTTTAAAAAAAACCTTCTGAATAAGTAACAATCTATATTTATTTTATTCTATGTTATTAAAGGGGCAAGTCTGACTGGACTTGTTTATTGAAATATAAGACTAAATCTTTGGAAGCTTAAAGGTGGAATGATACTACACTCTATTTATCATTTCGTGCGCGAAACCCCCATTGGTTAATAACCTATATTGCATCGAAAGTATATATTGTGGCATCTTATTTTAATCCTCTAGTCGATCCGAGTCGAAAAATCATTGTTTTGTAGTCCAAAAATGTGCATGCCATTGTTAACAAATGAAAATGCTTGTAAAATATTTTTAAAAAATTCTTTACATTTGGGTTTTTGTATTGTTGCGCACATTTTTTGGCTATGAAACAATGATTTTTTGACTCGTATCGACTAGAGGATTAAAATAAGATGCCGCAATATATACTTTCAGTACAATATGGGTCATTAACCAATGGGAGTTTCGCGCTCCAAATAGAGTATATATATATGTAACGTAAGCAATTAAACCAATCACAAAAGTATCTTCTACAATCTTATTGGCTGGGCTAGTTCTCAATTAGATTGTGATTGGATGAGCTACTTGGCCCATTCATTAGTTTTTCTGGCTCATTAATTTTCAAATTTGACATTTGATTAGCCCAAAACCTGAAAATCAATTTATTGGGCCGATCGAGTGAGACCAATGAAATATTTTGGTTTACCCATTGAGCTCATTGGATGAGCTACTTGGACCATTCATTAGTTTTTCTAGCCCATTAATTTGCGGGACTGACCATGAAATTGGCCCTCCGAAGTGACAGTTTGTAAATCATCATTAGAAAATTGAGCCCAATGAAAATCCTTGGCTGTAGAACCTGGCCCAATCATGATTTTTATATTTGGGCTAACACTTGGGGGGCAACTTAACCTACCGAAATAGATTAGCATTTAGCACTGACACTAGGTGCGTTCAATCCTGAAAAATAAAAAAACTATTTGCCTGAAATGACTTGAAAAGCAAATATGACATAATTTATGTCATATAGTTGCTTTATAGAAGTGACTTTAGAGAAAAGGCAACACAACTCACTTCTTTTCCTTACAGAAGTCACTTCTTTTTACTGCACATGCTCAGTGCTCACAAAAAAATGCTTTAGTGGCAGCCATCTTGGAAATGATTAGATTGTTATTTTCTCGACTCCAAATTGAAGTTTTAGCGAATAAAAGCTGCTAATTTTGTAGGTGGGGACTTCATTAAACCACATTCTAATGATTCCTTGAGAATTAGGCGTGAAAATAGGTAAGAGTTGCGAAATATGACGACAAATCAGGGGTATGGACATCAGCTAGCATTGTGGCCACGGAACACGCACCTACGCGGCTATAGGATGTTATAGCTGATGTCCGTCCAAATATTTTGTCATTATTTTTCACAATTTTATCTATTTTCTAGCAGATTCTCATGAAATATATTAGTCAGTATAATAGCCAAAATCAAATAGACAATTTATCAACTGAATCTAATTTTTATTCAACAATTGAAACAATAAAAATACAAATGAACAAATTTGTTTGTGGTTAGAATATAAGTGTTCACATGTTTTGTGAATGTGAAGTTCTGGAAAGAAAAATTGCCCTGACTTTGAACTGTGACTGATGATGGTACAGGAGGTAGGATTTGGTTGATGAGGGAGTCCTTTTAGTGAACACCTTTGTTTGGAAGCTTTCAACCTGATGAGTTCAGCCATCAAGATTTAAATGTTGTCAGACATTGACAACAATGTATCAAATGATAAATGAAGCCTAATCCCACACTGTTGAAAGGCTATTATCTTTCTTGTTAAACAATATAACAATGATATTTTTGCGCAGTTGGCGATGTGCAGTTCAATTTAAGCATCATGTTAGCAGGCGGCGACGGTAGCTGCAGAAGACTGAACTAAATAACAATGATATTTCTGGGCAGTTGGCGATGCGCAGTTGGCGATGCACAGTTCAATTTAAGCATCCCATTAGCAGGCGGCAACGGTAGCTGCAGAAGACTGAACTAAATAACAATGATATTTCTGGGCAGTTAGCGATGCGCAGTTGGTAATGCGCAGTTGGCGATGCGCAGTTCAATTTAAGCATCACGTTAGCAGGCGGCGACGGTAGCTGCAGAAGACTGAACTAAATTGGTCTGCAGTTTTAGCACAGATTATACAGATAGGCAAGTCGACGCCATTGTTGACTCGTGGTTTTAGGCATTTCCCTGGTGGCTAGTAGACTAAACTCAAAAACATTTTGAATAAAAACCACCAAATATTAGCTAAAATTTATTTATTTTTTAAATTATATTGTTAAAAAAATTGTTTTATTTATTATTAATGATTTCCTTGAAAAAAATGCCAAATGAAGAACATTTCATACGTAGTTGTGCATATCTATGCACCTGAGGGCGCCACTGTAACCACGCATCAAGAAAATGACGTAAATGAGGTGGACCTGCCTATCTGTATAATCTGTGGTTTTAGCTAGTTATATAAGTTTTCTGCTAAGCCACCTAGCATGGGTCGACGAAGGGTCCGACAATCAGAATCAGCATGGCAAAGATTCAAATCTTTCAAAACTACAATAATGCATGATAAAGATGAGAGATCAGATGACATACAAACTATAGTTGAGAGGTCTTGACCTAGTTGGGTCACACAGGCTGATTACCAGGTGGTGAGTTCAGTGCTTGTTACATTGTGAAGATTAGTAATTAGTGTTTCTGGAGCTATAGTAAAGAGCTGGTTTTAATTATAAAGTTTAGTTCTGTGCTTTGAAAGAGTCAGATGTGGCCAATTCCTGAGAGCTTTGCAACTTTTTAAATTACTAAGCTTCTATATACATGTGCTAATACAGTACTGCTAATATCCTGTGCACACTGTGTGGACTGGAGATTGAGCTGTAGCTTAACTTGACTTTCTTCTACTAGCCTAATTTAGAATGTTGGAAAAACTATTTGCACTAACAAATGAAGAAAAAGCCCTTTTGTATTATAATGGAAAAATCTCAATAGCTGCCGTAAAAGTCATTTGACTTGCATGTTAGTCGATGTATCAGAAACCGAAAATTGACGTAATTTGCATCACTAAACTGATAAGTCAACTTGAATTTTGTGGAATTTTGATAAGTCATCCTATTTGTGGATTATCATAACTTATCTGACTTATCGTTAAAAAAAACAAAGGTAAAACAAAGGAAAAATGTCATTTCTAGAGTGAAACAAAGAAAAATGCCATCTCCAGAGTAAAACAAAGAAAAAATGCCATTTCCAGAGTAAAACAAAGGAAAAATGACATCTTCAAAGTAAAACAAAGGAAAAATGCCATCTCCAGAGTAAAACAAAAGAGAAATGCCATCCTACAGTATAACAAAGAAAAATGCCATTTCTAGAGTAAAACAAAGAAAAATGCCATCTCCAGAGTAAAACAAAGAAAAAATGCCATTTCCAGAGTATAGCTGGGTTCTCACTTGCAATTTTTCCGCTTTAGCGCGCGAATTCCACGTGGTAAACTGACGTCTAAATTACGCTATTTTTAAGATTGAAATTTCTGCTAGGTTTTTCTGTGTTTTGGCTGCATGTGGGAACCTAGAAAAATTTTCAACTTTAAAAATAGCGCAATTTTGAGGCAAAATAAGTTTTAGAAAATTGCAAAATGCAATAAAATCGCGCGTTTAAACCACAAGTGAGAATCCAGCATAAAACAAAGAAAAATGTTACTTTCAGATTAAAACAAAGGAAAAATGCCATCCTACAGTAAAACAAAGAAAAATGCCATCTCTTAGAGTAAAACAAAGGAAAAATGCCATCCTACAGTAAAACAAAGAAAAATGCCATGTCTAGAGTAAAACAAAGGAAAACTGCCATCCTACAGTAAAACAAAGGAAAAATGCTATTTTGAGAGTCAAACAAAGGGAAAATGCCATCTTGAGTGTCAAACAAAGAAAAAATGCCATTTTGAGAGTCAAACAAAGGGAAAATGCCATCTTGACAGTCAAACAAAGAAAAAATATTTTCTTTATAGGCAAAACAAAAGAAAAATTATCATAACAGTTTGTAGGTCTTTCGGAGTTTGAGGTCCCTATACTCTTTTGCCTAAACCCCATTATTTTCAAGCTAGAATTAACGATTTAATATAATATAGCTTATATACTTTCTCAGCGTGAACTTAATGTTCCAGTTTACGGCGCGGTTCCATTGTCAACGTTCCAGGAACCTCTCAAACTTCCTACTAAAGACCCAACAAATAATAATTCCCCAAAAATAATCTCGTCGAACTTGAACACCCGGACGGAGGCAACGACTTTAGGTTTTCACCGGTTTTTACTCGGTATTGAACCCACGTCTCTCGAGACCGAGAGGCAAAGCGTGCTAACCACTCAAGCAACGCGAGAAAAATAAGAAAAGAAGAAAAAAGACGTGATGGAAAAAAAACGGCATTGTTAAAAGGCGTCTTGTGTGATCACTTTGTCCGACTCATCGTCAGGAAATGAAGTTTGAGATTCCTGACAAGCCACTAGAGGTCGCCGACAAACATAATGGCCACCCATTACTCGACACCTGTACTGAATCGACGCGAGAGGCGCTACTAGGAAATGCCATTGTTGCATTCTTGGCATGCACATTAAAAATGGGAATTAAAACAATCGGCTTTTTCTTTCTCGTCTTAATTTTTCTTAATTGTTTATCGATATAAGATTGAACGTTTGTTGTTTTGTGTATTGTTTCCTATACATTTTGCTTGCTTAAACAATTGGGTTTTTTTTTGTTTTAATTTTTCTTAATTGTTTATCGATGAAAGGTTAAAGAGTTAAACATTTGTTGTTTTATGTATTGTTTCCTAATCTCTATCTAACAATTCATATAGAAAACTCCCATTGTTAATGGTCTATGCATTGTACCGAAAGTATGTACTGTGATATCTTATTTTAATTCTCTAGTCGAGCCGAGTCGAAAAATCATCGCTTCGTAGTCCAAAAATGTGCGTGCCATTGTTAACGAACGAAAACGCGCGTAAAATATTTAAAAAAATTCTTTACATTTGGGTTTTTGTATTGTTGCGCACATTTTTCGGCTACGAAACAATGATTTTTCGACTCGGCTCGACTAGAGGATTAAAATAAGATACAACAATATATTCTTTCGGTACAATGCAAAAAAGTTAACTTCTCAGTTTTGTGCACGAATTGTTGTGTTGCTCGCTTAAACAGTCGGCTTTTTTCTCCCGTCTTAATTACCCTTAATTGTTTATCGATAAAAGATTAAAGAGTTAAACGTTTGTTGTCGTTTTGAGTATTGTTTCCTATACGTGTTGCTCTCGTTAAAATCTAAATGGAATTTTAATTATCTGCGAAACGGGTTTAATTGCAAATGCTGTTACAAGGGCGTGTTGATTCAACTTGAGGATTTTTTTCTATGGGCAGAATATGGGAAATTGAGGATTTTTTCGTAAAATGAAGTCCTTAAAGGGTTGAAACTGTCAAAACCCAACAACCAATCGAAATTAACCATTACAGTTTTGATTTATGACACACAGCGTCGCACCCTCCCCCCCCCCTCTACACCCCTCCTAACGGCCATTAAGAGGGAGGTGCTACACAACACAATTTGACATGCAATCAAAACTCCCTACATTTAGAATAAATGAGCGCAAACATGGCCGCCATCTGAAAAAAAAAAAAAAAAAAAATAAAAAAAATAAAAATAAATAAATAAATGGCCGTCTGGTGGCGCATTATTGGATTCTCTACGGAAATGACACTTAGGGGTTTATTTTGCACCTTTTACGAGTGTTGACCCGTCGCACACGTCGCAACGGGAGAAAGGCGTGGTCTCACGGGGACTAATTAGCCGGTTTGTGCTCATCTCGTATTCTCTCTTTCTCTAGGCGGCGGCAATGCGGGGAGGGTGAGCGGGGGTCGTTGAGAAAGAGAAAAAATTGCGTGATGGATGAAGTGCGACGACTGGGAAGGGAAGTTTATGACGTTGCGATGTGTTTAGTCAAAATGTCACGCAGATGGCGAATGTTTTAGGTTATTTTTTTTTTTTTTTTTTTTTTAGTGGTTTGGTTATTAAAATCGAAGGTAGGTGTTGTGTTGGGTTATTTTTATTTGTTTTTTTTTCTTTTGGATTTTTTTAGGCTTTTATTGTTGTCATTTTTGTGTTTATTTTTTGAAAATTTTATTATTTTTCTTGAAAAATACTTTTTTTTTTTTTGTGGAAATTACGTTATTTTTTGGAAGTTTTTTGGAGAATTACGTTATATTTTTGGAAAATTACGTTTTTTTTAGAAATTTTTTTTGGAAAATTTTGTTATTATTTTGAAAAATACGTTATTTTTTGAAGATTACGTTATTATTTTTAAAAATACGTTATTTTTTTAAGATTACGTTATTATTTCGAAAAATACGTTTTTTTTGTGAAAATTACGTTATTTTTTTGGAGAATTACGTTATATTTTGAAAAATTCGTTTTTTTTTGTGAAAATTACGTTATTTTTTTGGAGAATTACGTTATATTTTTGGAAAATTACGTTTTTTTTAGAAATTTTTTTTGGGAAAATTACATTATTATTTTGAAAAATACGTTATTTTTTGAAGATTACATACGTTATTTTTGGAAAATTACGTTATTTTTCGGAAAATTACGTTATTTTTCGGAAAATTACGTTATTTTTCGGAAAATTTACGTTATTTTTTTGAAAATTACGTTATTTTTTTGAAAATTACGTTATTTTTTTGGAAATTACGTTATTTTTTTGGAAAAATAACGTTATTTTTTGAAAAGTTACATTATTTTCAACGTTATTTTTTTGGAAAATATTTTTGACGTTTCTCTTTAATCCTCCATAACTCCATTTCATTCCCTAACACAGAAAACAACAACCTCACAAAACACGAAAATAACGCACCACTTATTTACCCAATCAAATCGTTTTCATCGACACAATTTCCTCCCCCCAAAAAAACCCAACATTCAACTCACGTTTCCATACAAGCACTTTGCAGTTGATCTACCCCGTCAAACCACGCTACAATGCACATAGTACCATTCATTTCGAGATTCCATTTTCTGATCTCACCTACGCTACTTTATTTATAACGAAAAAAAAAAATAAACATAATAACAAAAAAATCCCCATATTTCAACCAAAACTCCACATTTCCCCATTCGACCGGCTTTCATCACATTCCCTGCCGCGCCACACGCACCTCACCCGGCACGAGCCCAACCGCACTCCCGTACACGAAATCACACAACAAAATACAATAATTTCGCCACCACGACGCTTCACCTCATTTTCCCATCCACAAATATATATCCCCCATCTATATTTATGACCGGTTTATTTCCACTAAAGGATCAACTTCCGGTCCATTCATTCTGCTTGTACCGCGCTCTGGTGACGCTTTTTATTGCCGCCATTGATCAACAAACTGCGAAATATAAGCTCATAACGCTTTATCTCCTTTTTTTCCAATTTCGCCGCTAGGTGGTGACAGATCTAAGTTACTTAAGCATTTTAATTAATTCTGCGGAGTTTTTGACCTCTCTAAATAGGACTATCAATTGGTTAATAGGCCTAATCTTTGTGTGTGCAGCTGGTTCGCTTCTTCTTTCAATTTTGGAATTAATTAAATTTCCATATTCTGGGTAATTACAATTTATTATTTTTTTTCTTTTCTCCTGGTGAGAATTTGTGGAACTAAACTGTATCCAACAATTCGTGCACGAAACTGAAAAGTGAACTTTTTTGCATTGTACCGAAAGTATATATTGTGATATCTTATTTTAATCCTCTAGTCGAGCTGAGTTGAAAAATCATTGTTTCGTAGCCAAGAAATGTGCAACAATACAAAAAGCCAAATGTAAATAATTTTTTCAAATATTTTACAATCGTTTTCATTTGCTAACAATGGCACGCACTTTTTTGGACTACGAAGCGATGATTTTTCGACTCGGCTCGACTAGAGGATTAAAATAAGATATCACAATATATATTTTCAGTACAATGCATAGGTCATTAACCAAAGGGAGTTTCGTGCACGAATTGTTAAATATATGGTCTGATCTGGTGATGAGATTTTCGATTATCGAAAACACTGTGAATGATTGGGATATTGACGTCTCTGTATAATAGTAACGGAGAAAATCGAAGAACTAATTTTTATTTTATTTAATTCAAAGTAATGGCGCTTACCTAAACTTTATCTAACAATGGGTGCACGAAACTCCCATTGGTTAATGGTCTATGCATTGTACAGAAAGTATATATTGTGGTATCTTATTTTAATCCTCTAGTCAAGCCGAGTCGAAAAATCAGCGTTTCGTAGTCCAAAAATGTGCGTGCCATTGTTAACGAACGAAAACGCTCGTAAAATATTTTAAAATATTATTTACATTTGGGTTTTTGTATTGTTGCGCACATTTTTTGGCTACGAAACAATGATTTTTCGACTCGGCTCGACTAGAGGATTAAAATAAGATAACACAATATATATTTTCGGTACAATGCATAAAAGTTCATTTTTCAGTTTCGTGCACGAATTGTTGGATAGACTTTACGTATAACGATGTTTCTTGTGGAAGCGTAATTTTAATTAGAGCGTTGTTTGCAATTTGTTTGGCGCTTTGATGTGTGGATTTTGGGATGGGGGATAAATTGGATTATGTGGGTGGTAGTGGTGGTCACGTGACAATGTGAGGTGTTCCTTTGTTGGAATCAGTCACTTTAGTGGCCGTAAATCGAGTAGAGGTGGGAAATGGAGGGCGATTCGAAAGGTTATGTGAAGGAGGTGAAGGCGGGTTGTGTTTTGCATCGTTGTTTAATGGAGTCGACACCAGGGGGCCGCTGTTTGATTTTTTTTTTTTTTTCTTTGTGGTGATGGAGAGGCGTTTTTTATGCATTTTTTGAGTTCGATTTATGGTGATTGTAGGGGAAGTAAAGTTGAGAATTTTTTTTTTTATTTTTGATTTAGTGTGTAAAATTAAAAATTTAAAAAAAAAAACAAGATGGTGGGTTGACTGTGAATAATATTGAAAACAAAAAAAAAAAACAAGAAATCAATCAAAATGTCAATATTATATATTTTTTAAGCAAAAAAATCAAAAACCAAAATCTTTGTATTGTCTATTTGATGGTGATATATAAAACTCTATCTAACAATGGGTGCACGGAACTCCCATTAATTAATGGCCTATGCATTGTACTGAAAGTATATATTGTGGTATCTCATTTTAATCCTCTAGTCGAGCCGAGGCGAAAAATCATCGCTTCGTAGTCCAAAAATGTGCGTGCCATTGTTAACGAACGAAAACGCTCGTAAAATATTTTAAAAAATTATTTACATTTGGCTTTTTGTATTGTTGCGCACATTTTTGGGCTACGAAACGATGATTTTTCGACTCAACTTGACTAGGCGATTAAAATAAGATACAACAATATATACTTTTGGTACAATGCTAAAAAAGTACACTTCTCAGTTTCGTGCACGAATTGTTGGATAAAAAAATATTTTCTCAAAAACAAAAAAATTAAAAACAAAAAAATGTCTATATAAACAATTTGATCAAAAAAACAAGCCAACCAAACCACCTCCATTGTTTTTTTTTTTTTTTTTTTTTTTTTTTTTTTGTTTTAATCAAGCTCAGGTGCGGGTCAGAATTTGTTAGTTTGAGGGCCTATAAAATCCTCGAATCCACAGTCAGTCAGAACCCGAAGGCGGTTTTTATTATCATCCACGAGGCACGAAATCGACATCCCATCCACTTTATTTCAACATGGCCACCTTTTGCCTCGTTTCCATGTTTGCTCATCTTCTTATAGTCCTTATCTCCTGCGCTCGACGACAGAGTGCAACTCAGAAAGCGAAACTAAATCCGAAACTAATCCGGATTTGATCTTTGTCTTGACAGATGCTGTTTATCTAATATTTTTTTATAAAAAAAAAGAATCCGGAAAAGCCGAAGAAAAGAAAAATAGTTCAGTAAAGTTGTCTCGGGTTTTAAGTATACAGTATAGGTGAAATAAACATTGTTGAGATAGGAAGTACTTTTTTTTTTTTTTTTTATTGTCAACTTAGACAGGAAATTAAGTTGCAGGTATTTTTACGAAGGAGCTTCCCATAAAAGACATCTATTTGTTAAAGTAGCTTCTGCAAATAGTCATTTTCCTCAACAGATGGGGTATAAAAATGTTACTTACAAGACTCTGAGGTCTATTTTAACGCCAGTATTGTCTCTTTCTCTTATGTGCGCAAAATCATTCAGGCTCTATTGACTGACAATCGAAAGTGTTAGTTGACATTGTTGATATGTATCGATATCAAGATGATTGTTGCTTCGATAATGGTTCTCAACATGACTGAGTTATTTATTACAAAACACAACTTATACCGTATTTTGTCGATTAAAGGCCGCGGCCTTTATTACAAATTGCGGCCGAGGGGTGCGGCCGTAATTCGAGGGCGGCGTTTAATTCGTTTGGTCATAAATTGCCTTGCATGTACGCAACTTTTTAAAATGTAAAACGTGTGTTTAATACGTGCAAACGTATTAAAAACGTATTAAAATTGTTTTTAATCGGATAAAATGACGTCTTTAAATAATTTGGATTGTTGTCATCATTTTGATGACGCCATTTTGATGTTGTCGTATACTGTACGAGTACATGTTTTGCCATTTGATGATGAGGTCAAGTGACTTTGCTTTGGAATACATTGTTGCGTGAAAAGCTCTCAGCCAATCTGATATGGACTATAGAGTTATGTGGACAGGCTATAGTGAGCTAATCGAAGAAGACCAAAACAATCAATTTTTTTACATTGCTAAAATCACGGGTGCATCATAAAAATTTGGCCCCAAATAAACCACAACTGCCCAGTGAACCAATGGGTACTTCTGTAAACTACAATTCGCATAAACTGGCCACTTTGCTTCAGTTTATCCGATATAGCACAACTGCCATTGGTCCATTTGAATAGTGTCAACCAATCTGATTCCTAACCTGATTACCTGATAATCTGATTACATAACAATTGACCAATAATGTGCTCGCTCTCTTCTTTTGTTTTTACAAGTTTTACGATTTTCAGTTATAATATACCACAAGAGAGAGGGCGATTATTGCTGTAGTAGTTTGTGCACAAATTATCCTGCGTGATAAGATCATACGTTGTGATGAGCTTATGTCTCAGGAAAATGAGTGCTACAACAATCGCTCGATCCTGAGTGGTATTCGAATATGAGAATTTTTAAAATCAAAAAATTAGAGCAAAGGTCTTTATCTTTTTCTTTGGAAGCGTACAGGTGCATTTTCATTTGCGAGAAATGCTATTTCTCGCGCTCGTTTTTCAACAATCGCGCGACAAAAATCGCACGCTTGTTCATTTTCATGCAAGCTAGACTTGCAAAGGCGCGCGATTGTTGGCGCAATTCTGTTTCGCGCGAGCTTCTGTCAAGTCTAGCTTTGCTCACAAAATCGCGCCTAAAATCGCGCCATGTGACAATCTGGACCAACAGTTTGTGGCATTTGAGCAGGCTCCACCCACAATTGCAAATGGCGCTGATTTTTTTTTCCTCCACCTGAATTGTCAATCTTGATTAATCAATGCCATCCACATCCAGAAAAGCCAAAAAATAATAAATTCAGCAATATTTGATGCTAAACATTTCAAACTAATGAATATTTCATGAAATGGCAACTGATTTTTACAAAATTTTTGAAAGCGAGAAGTGGCTTTTTTTGCTTTAATGAAAATGCTCAAGCCAGAGCGTGATTTTTAGAGCGGCGCGATTGTTGGCGCTTCTTCGCACTGTCGCGCGATTTTTATTCTAGCCCGAGAAATTCTCTCGCAAATGAAAATGCACCTTACCGCTTTATAAGACTAAACGTTATAAACAATTACGATATTACCCCGCAATTTGGCCGATGTCAGACATGTCGGATAAAGTGAGGTCGAGCAGATTTGAGTTCCTGCTCGAGTCTTATTTTCTCCGACATGTCGGAAAAAGTGAAAATCCTTTGTTCACTTTTTCCACACTGTCGGAAAATTCGGAATATCTGACATCCAGTTTGACCTCATTTCATCCGACACTGTCGGCCATTGCGGGTAATACGGTACAGCAAGCAACGGTTAAGGTAATAGTAGCTACATACTATATTAGGGTAATCAGCCTCCCATTGGTCGAAATTTAACGATGAAACCATTGTTAAAATTGCTTCGCTTGCTATAATTTTATGGTAACTACCAACACAAGATATTGTGTCAAATCAATTGACTGTTGCATAAAATAAGACTTGCTTGACAAATAGCAAAATTGCACAAGTTTATTATTGATCCAAATATCTTGTAGCTGAGGAACGTTGAATCCAAATAGGAAAGTCTTTGTTTTCACTACCATACACTCATAGAAAAAAAGTTGCCATTTTACTCCATTTCTGGAGTTATGCATTGTCCTGTGGCCAACTAACTCCATAATCAGACTAATGGTACTCCAAAATGAGAGTTTGGTGTGTAAAAAACTACATTTTTGAAGTAACAGTACTTTGAAATGGAATATCAAAACTCTGAAATGGAATATTAAAACTCTGAAATTGAAGTATTATTACTCTTTTAAATGTGAGAGTTGACCACGGGACAAAATGGAGTAAAATGGAAACATTTTTTCTATGAGTGTATAGTATTAAAAGCGGCAATATTGACAGGAAGTGGTGTTATCCTATACAAACAGCTATATCAAAAAAAGCACTAACAATTGGCAATATAGGTTTACAAACACTTTTCAATTTGAGCACGAAGTAGAAATGGGATTTTTTTTACATCCAAAACAATATCAAGTCTTTAGGATATTAATTACAACGATCACATTAGCCGAAAGCCGTCAAATCAAAGAAATTGAGGCAAATTGTTATTGGAAAACACTTAATCATTTCCTATCAGTTTATTGTGCAAATCATTGTGCCACAAGAATTTCAATAAGAAAATCTCTAAATAAAATCAGGCTGTTAATTTTTTAAACAGTAGCCTTCTATTTTGCGCCGGGTTCTAATTAATTCACATTTTATATCAATATGTATGAAAATTTAATTACACATTGAGGCTATGGAAATTGATTTTTGGCTCTTGTTCCATCTATACATAGAACTCTCAAATGAATTGGTGATCCAATGCAAACAAACTTACAATTTTACATTTAATATTTTTTTTGTGACTGACTCTTGAGTATTGTAATCTATATAGTTTGCCTTCAGGGTGTCTGAAACTCTCCTTTGTGTAATTACATTTTTACATTTTTAAATATGCATCAAGCAAAACTAGAAAAAGAACTGCCATTTGCAATTCTGGGCATTTTGTGAATATTTAACATTTAGTCTGGGAATTGTCTGAAAATTTATAACCAATAGATATTTTATGGCAAGTATAATGGCTAGTTCACATTGAACGTAACGTAAAGTAACTTACAAAAATTAAACGCACCGTAACTTAAGGAAAGTAACATATGGTTTTGTTCTCCCTGTTTGTAGACAGTAAATTTAAACCGACCAATCACGTGGAAACAGAAACTTTTCACAGTGCTTTAACTGATATTCCTCCAACTAAACTCCATTTCCTAATCATTGCAAGAAACTCCCATTGGTTATTTTCCCAGCTATTTTTTAATGCACTTAAAAAAATAATTTGAAAAATGACCATAAAAGGGCATAAACGAACATAAACGAACATAAAACAAACAAAAAACGACCATAAACGATCATAAAAATGACCATATATGGTAGTTTTTGGTGGTTTTTTGAATTAATGTGCTCCAACCAATGGTAGTTTCTCGCAATATTTTGGAAACAGAGTTTAGGAATGAAATCAGATCCAGTTTGGAAGAAAATTCGAAACTATCTGAGTGGAAGCCGTAATTTTTCATTCCATCTTGTTGTTCATGTAAGAAGCATTGGTTGTTGTAATTTTTTAAGTTACGTTACTTCTTGCTCCACTTCAAAATCCATTTTGAAGTACGGTAAAACCCTGCATTATCACCCATGGCTTTATATCCTCATATAAGCCCATTAAGCCCAGGGCTAAAAATTAGCCCACTTGACTTTTTTCAGAGGTCCAAAATTACGGTTTTTCGATTATAAGCCTATTAAAACCCATTAAAGCTTATAGGCTTATATGCGGATTTAAGTTCAGGGCTAAAAATCGGCCTGCTTGACTTTTTCGGAGGTAAAAAATGGCGGTTTTGTCGATAATAAGCCCATGGGTGCTAATACGAGGTTTTACGATAAGAATTTAAGTTTACGTCTGTGATTTCAAACCCACAATGCATTGCGCAGCTATCATGCGTTATATTACGGAGTGGTGTGAAAATCGAGATGAACTAACCATAAGGTTCAGGAAATGACCATCAGCAGATGAAATGTTTGAGTTTCTTAGAAGAAAAAAAATGGAGATGGAAAAACCTTATTTCCCAGAAAAATATAGATAAAAAAAAAAAGTTAGCAAAAGGGGTGATTTCCTGTTCCACACTTCATCTTGAAATTGCTTCTCTTCACGGCACTACACACCACTAAACACACCACAGTCTTTGATGATCTCTTATTTGATTTTTTTTAAACCATTTATTTAATCAATAAAGAAATTAACCGATTTTTATTCCACTCAATGAAATTAACATTTCACTATTGTTGAAACAAAGTGTGCATTATTCATGCATGATTTTGCTTTTTTTTAATGAGTTGCTCTAATATTATCTTGTTAAAAGTTTGGATTTAGTTACATAGAAGCAAAATGCAACTTAGCATTAATGCATTTGAACTTTAATCCAATTAAAACTTTAATTATAAGAGATGAGATGGGTTCTGGCTTATACAATATTAAAATTCAGATAAGCAATGCATATTTTACCACTCTCCCACTCTAAATAATATTTGCATAGTATTTTAAATTATTGTTATTGTGCAGGAACATGGTTTGGTGAATATTAAATTTTAAAATGAATTTGGATTCTTCTTGCTTCTAGTATATATATATATATATGGTCCTTTGGTCTTGCTTTTTGATTGGTTTGCATGCTATGGGATATGTCTTGGCTGAAGGATATGGCTGATTTAAGCCTAACTGCATATGGATATGAATTTTTAGTATATTGTATGGATAAGTGATTTTGCTGATAGGATCATTTCAATCTTCTTAAACTTTTTGCCTATCAAAAATGAAAGATTTGTGCCTGGATAAGAACAGCTCACCATGTGTAGTCATCATATAAAACTTTGATGTTCAACAGCATTGGGAACTCATAATGTTTCTTGTGCACTTACTTGGCTTTGTGGTTTGTGTAGTATTGCTATTCCTTGTTCTAGATAATATACCGTATATACGCGCGTATAAGTCGAGGATTTTATTTCATTTTTTTTTGTTAAGTTATTTTTTTATTTCATTTTTTTTGTTAAGTTATTTTTTTATTTTATTTTTTTAAAACTTAAAACGGCTATTGACCCACGTATAAATCGAACCAAATAAAAATAAAAATAAAAAATAAAATTTAGGGGGTCGGTTTCAATGGTTTTGGACTCTTTTTAAGTCAGGGTCGACTTATACGCGGTTCGACTTATACGCGGTTCGACTTATACGCGGGTCGACTTATACGCGGGTCGACTTATAAGCGAGTATATACGGTATTCCCTCTTTAGTTTTTATTTGTATTTTTTTATTGTTATAGATTGTGGCATGTGTGACCTTGGTTGTTGCTTTTTTCTAATGTCTAATGTGTATGGTTACTAAGTTGTCACTATGATAGAGGGTGTTTGAAATTATGTATGCAGGAAGTGATAAATATCATTATAGGTTTTTTTTCTTTCTCATACAGTCCTAAAGGTCAGTCTTCAGAGCAAACAGCTTGTGTGTATGAACAAGTTTAAATAAACAATAGTTGCATTCGAAAATGAAAACCAACCTGGTTTTAGCCTGGTGTTGGTTTTAGACTTTAACAACGGTTTAAATCAAAACGGTTTCCAGTTGGTTGTTTTAAACTTGGTTATTGGTTGTAAGGGTTTGTAGCAGCCATCTTGGATTAAGCAAGGTGTTTCTCGACTCCAAACTGAGGTTTTAGCAAATAAAACTTGCAGATTTTGTAGGTGGGGGACATCATTTAACATTATCCTAACGATTCCATGTGAAATCGGCATAAAAATAGGTAAGAGTTGCGAAGGGTAATGACAAACCATTTGGAGGGACATCAGCGAACATTGTAGCCGCGGAACATGCATCTACGTCGGCCACGATGTTCGCTAACGTTTGTCAAAATGGATTGTCATTATTTTTTACGAATTTGACTATTTTTTAGCTGGATTCTCATGGAATATATGAGCCAAGATAGAATAGACAATTTATTAGTACAGTCAGTTTAATTTCAAAGTTGAGTTCTTAAAAAAGCTGTCTGGCATATATATCGAACAGACATTCTTCTTTAAGGTCGTGACCGTATTAAGTTGAAACATACAAACCTTGTGCGAGATAAAATCACCTCTATGTTCTAAAACATTTTGACTATCAAACAGGGTCTTTTGTTAAGTTTCTTGAAAAACTGAGAACAAGACAAGCTCAACATTTTGGCTGTCAGAAGAACTCAAGTCTTCATTAACGGTTTTTTAAAGTGCCTATACAAGGAGCTAGCTTATATGGAAGGAACAGTTGTTGCTTGCATCATTAAACTTTATCTAACAAAGAGGGAAAAAAGTTCAAATACCTGATCCTAAAAGTTAATGCTGAGTCCTGATAGTGTAGACATTTGTTAACAAAAGCATCGTTAGAATGTCTCCGGTAATCCTTGCCAGGTGCTGCTGATGACCTCGACAGAGATATCAAACCAACTCTTGAGCTGGAGATGCCAATGACCTAAGAGGCAGAAAATTAAAGGCATCTACTGTATTTCCTCGGAAAGAACGAGATGCCGGAAAAACCGAGTTTGACCAGATTTTGAAAATCAGACATCTAGTCAATTTTACGGCATGCCATAACAATCGAATCGGTGCTGTAAAACGTAATACCGTATTTTGTCGATTAAGGGCCGCCCTCGAATTAAGGCCGCACTCCCGGGCTGTAGTTTGAATTAAGCGCAGGTTTTAATACGCTTGTATAGCTAAACGTATTAAATACCTTTGCATGGCCAAATGCAACTTTTTAAGTTGTTTTTATGTAATTGATATGTATCAATATCAAGATGAACAATGTGCTAAAGATGGAAGACAAGCTTTGATAATGGTTCTCAGCATGATTGAGTTCTTTATTACAAACACAAACTTATATTTAAAAACAACTTAAAAAGTTACGTTTAGCTAAGCCGGGGGAGGGGATGCGGCTGCAATTTGTAATAAAGGCTGCGGCCCTTATTCGACAAAGTACGGTACTCACTCTATCCGGCATCCTGGTCGGATTCACTATTATCTGGCATGCCGTTCTTTCTGAGGGAATACGGTACATATAATAATTTGCTAACTGCTACTTTCCGTCTGTGTGTAACGGAAGTAGTAACACTGGAGCTGCAACAACTTCATAACCTCATTGCAACGACTCGATCACAGCAATATGGGATGTGCCAGTGTTGTTACAACGGGGTTTGGTTGTGCAATTGTCACTAGACAACAACGGTGTACTGACATGACAACATCCAAACCTCAGGCACGTATAGCCCCATAATTCAACGCAGTGAAAGTTAGGTTAGCCCGGCACAGGCGTTAGGACTAATCTCGCTCGTTGCGTTTCGGCATAACAAAACAAACTTCTCCTGTCATGTAACCGGCTTCTCCACTAGTTTAACCGGCTTCTCCACTAGTTTAACCGGCTTCTCCACTAGTTTAACCGGCTTCTCCACTAGTTTAACAAATAAATTTATATATTGCTACTTGAAAAACAATGAGATTTGATTAATTCTTGAAGAAACTCTTATAACGACAATAAAAAACAGAGTAATAGAAAAGCTATAACAATTGCTGATTGTTAGTCTTGAAAAGTCTTGTGGAGAAATGTTTATGGATTCATAAATCAGTTGTTAAACTGGAACAAAGACTGCTCATGGTTGTAATGTTTCATTTTATTATTGCCTTTAAGTGACAATTTCCTGTTCTTGTAAGCATATGGGTAATTCAATTGAATTCATCTATTCTTTCTCTCAGTGGAGATAAATAGTTCAGCAAACAATGATAAGACATTTGTTTAAATTGTCTGCAGCTGCAGTTGGACTAGAACCAATTCATAACATTAGAAATGGATTTTGGAGTAAATGGGATTCTGTGCAAACACCAGTAACAACTGATACCACGAGGATTTATAACATTGTATCAGCATTACAATTTCAAGCAGATTGATCAATAAAACAATTTATTATTCAGCAATCTATTGGAGCTTTATCTTGCGCGCCAAACAAAAAATTATTAAGGCGGAGCTTACGATTAAGTGAAAATCGAAACTTTAGAAATTGCTTATTTTTTGTACTTGTTGCAACTGTTTTTTTTTTTTTAGTTATTTATTTCACCTGTCTTTTTCTCATCCTCATTCATCTCTATCAACTTAGGGGCCACCATTTTGTCAACCTGCCACCACCCCAAGCTGACTTAGGAAGAGAGGATGTGCATCCGTAAAATACGGCACTCTAAAAGTTACTTTTTAAGTCATGCACTTTCTATCTTTAATCACCTGTACCATCAGGTTTTGGAGAATCTTTTTTATCTTTTAAAATATCAAAATGTCATGTCTATACTAAACTCTATCCAACAATTCGTGCACGAAACTGAAAAGTGAACTTTTTTGCATTGTACCGAAAGTATATATTGTGATATCTTATTTTAATCCTCTAGTCGAGCCGAGTCGAAAAATCATCGTTTCGTAGCCAAAAAATGTGCGCAACAATAGAAAAATCCAAATGTAAATAATTTTTTAAAATATTTTACGAGCATTTTCATTCGTTAACAATGGCACGCACATTTTTGGACTACGAAACAATGATTTTTCGACTCGGCTCAACTAGAGGATTAAAATAAAATTCCACAATATACACTTTCAGTACAATGCGTAGGTCATTAACCAATGGGAGTTTTCGTGCACGAATTGTTAAATAGGGTTTAGTCAGGACGTACTTTTTGAAAGAAGTTATCGCACTAAGAATTATCCAATAGAATGTTTGTTTATATGTACATGTCCATCTCAACATCCGTATTTCATCGAATAGAAGAGATTAACATTACATTTCTCTTTCCTAAGTCATTCAATGCTTAGTTCACACTTTTGTATGACTTTCTAAAGTTTCTAAAGTTTAATTTCTACAAAATTCAATACATCCGCTTCTTTCTCTTCACGCTTGTGAAGCAGTTTTGTAGAAGTCTGTGACATTTTGCAACCATAAAAGTATAATGCACTTCTTTAAAAACCTGTGGATTATTTGTCTGGCAAAATAAAGACAAATGTGTGGCAAGAAAATTAAAAAATTATTGTTGTTAAACAATTCAATAGTCAGTCACGTGACTAGTCAGGAGGCGTGTTTTAGAGTTATGACGTCAGGTTATAGAAGAGATTTCTATAACTTATATTGTAAAAAAAGTCGGCCATTTTGATCCGAGTTGTATAAAACCGAATCAAGTGTGAATGCAAGAATTTCTGAAAGTGGGTGGGGTTATATGGTCAAAAGTGGTTCAAGTGTGAACAAGGCATAAGACAAATAAGTCACCTATCAGGTTTCAATGCAGCTATATAGGTGCATTCAATATCCGTAAGTAAATAACGACTTCTTCTTAAATGACTCTTAAATGGCCGAAAGAAGTCACTTATTGTTTGAACGCGCCGAATTGCTGTAATTATGAGCATGCACAAAGCTGTTGTTGACATCAAAATGGTTGCCGATCTAGCTATCATCAAGAAAAACTTGTAAGGTTACAGAATTTGTTGTAAAAACTTGTTGCTTGGTTTGATAGAAACATCTGATTGTGATTCGAATTTATGATGGAAATGAAGAATTATCACGAAAATCATCGAGTGTGGTACGTTTGTCCGACAAACGTTTGTCCGACGCCGTTTGTCCGAATGGTCGTTTGTCCGAAATTTTTCGGACTAAACGGTTTTCGGACAAACGGCGACAAAAAAAGGCCATTCA
>JH431956.1:103088-123839 GCA_000239455.1 Strigamia maritima | reverse complement strand
TTATGATGGAAATGAAGAATTATCACGAAAATCATCGAGTGTGGTACGTTTGTCCGACGCCGCTTGTCCGACAAACGTTTGTCCGAATGGTCGTTTGTCTGAAATTTTTCGGACAAACGGTGACAAAAAAAGGCCATTCAGTGATTGGGAGATTTGTTTAGGAATGTTGTGGTCAGTTGTGATTGGTCTTGGTTGTTGATGGATTTTAATTGTTTAGGTGTTAATGTTTTGACAAAAGGAAATTTTGTTTGGTTTATTTTCTTATTAGATGACTTTGCTATTTTATCTTTTTTTATCTTATTTTTTTTTGTGTTGTATTTCTGGCTTTGGAAGATGAAGAAGAAACTTGAAAACGATTGAAAAGAAAATAGCTTGGTTCGATGACAGTAATTTTAGATTGGCTAGAACTTGTTGCATTATGCAAATTGAGGTTTTAATTTTAATTTTTTAATTTTAGAGTGAGTTTTATATGTAAGATCATTCACTATGGCCAGTTATAAAATGATATACAAGTATGGAGTTCAAGGATCTTGCCAATAACTTTGAAAACGTTTTTCGGACAAAAAAATGTTTTTAAGACAAAAACGTGTTCCGTTTGTCCGAATGGTTGATTGTCAGAAAAACATTTGTCCGTCGGTACGTTTGTCCGAAAGCATTCGGACAAACGAAAAAAGCTGACCGGTACGTTTGTCCGAAAGCATTCGGACAAACGTACCGGTCAGCTTTTTTCGTTTTTCAGACAATCGACCATTCGGACAAGTGATCGATACCCAAATCATCGATCAAAGCGTGTCAACCAGTGGTGTTTTTGGATCGGTGTCATAATGTGTTATGTATAAGTGGAATAAAATTTTCATCATTTCTGTCTGTCTTCCACATAAAGAATTTAAGGAGGATAAAGTCTTTTCTGTCTTGTAGTGAAGTCTTTTGTTTTTTTTGTTGCATTGTCAATTGCCAAGAATGTTTTTGTTATTTAAGAATAAAAAGTTATGGGTCTAAAAGACAATCAGACACTGTTCTATAAAGTAGTTTGTGCTTGGGATTAGGATATCCTTCCTGCTCACTTGGTGCCTAAATCACTTAACATAAATGAAGAGAAACACCACAGTTTCTGGTGTTTGGCTTTTATTGAGTTGTCTATTGGGTTAGCATAACCTAACCTAGGGATCAACCTTCTAACCACCGTGCAACAGTTGTATCGTGGTTATATTCTGGTCGGTTTAATCGGTATATATATTCTCTTTCCAACCCCTAAAGTAGTAACAGGCTTAAAGGCAACTTCCTGTTCAGATTCAATTGAATTTACAGCACAAGCATGCATGTATACTGGTGTCACCTTAACGGGTTTTTGTAAATTTCTCCAAGTTGTGGGTTCATGGGAAAGCCTGGTCATTATATGGTCTTACAGGGAATGGACCACTTACCAAACAGACATGCCACATGGTGGTTTTATTGTATGCCACGTGTTTATTATACACGTTAGGTTTTATTTTGTAATAAATCAGTTCTTCAAATGTCATCACTTCGTACACATTTGGTGCATTCAGAAACTAAAACATTTTTATGTTTCAGTCTTTTCCTCGTTTTGTTTCCTGAAATGTGTTCGTCATTTCCGGAAACGTTTAGGTTTAAGCCAAGAAACACGCGTGCATGCGTGTTTTAGGAAACGCTACAATTCTAGCGTTTCAGGAGACACGAGTTGTGTCTTAGAATTGCGCACTCGTCTGCGCAGCATCTAACTCTACTGTTGCATAGAGTTAGATCGGCGCCATTTGTTTTAGAAGTCACATGACTGCTTCAAGTCATGTGATAGAAGCTAAGACAAAGCTAAAACGTATCTAAAACTTGCCTAAAACGTATCTTTTATGTGTGTTTTTGTGTATAATTCCGAGTGTGAAAATCTGAGGCACGTTTTAGCTAAGTTTTAGTTCCGTTTTAGCTTCATCTTAGCTTCTATCACATGACTTGAAGCAGTCATGTGACTCATAAAACAAATGGCGCCAATCTAACTCTACAACAGTAGAGTTGGATGCTGCGCAGACGAGTGCGCAATTGTAAGACACAACTCATGTCTCGTGAAACGCTAGAATTGTAGCGTTTCCTAAAACGCGCGTGCACGTGTGTTTCTTGGTTTAAACCTAAACGTTTCCGGAAATGACGACACATTTTAGGAAACGAAACGAGGGAAACACTGAGACATGAAAATGTTTTAGTTCCTGAATGCACCTATTGTCTTTCTTATTATTGTTTACTTCTCGATCCAGATTCAGCTAATATTTCAACAGGTTATGATAAACCTTTATCACAATGCTGTCTCGGAAACTGTTTTTTTCTCCAAGATATTACAGGTCTAATGCTGGATTCTCACTTGCGGTAAAATCGCGCGATTTTATTGCGTTTTGCGGTTTTTTAAAACTTATTTTGCCTCAAAATTGCGATATTTTGAAATTGTAAAATTTTTCTAGGTTTCCACATGCAGCAAAAACACAAAAAACCTAAGAAAATTTTTCAATTTTAAAATGGCGCAATTTTGACGAAAGTTTTCCGCGCGGAATTCGCGCGATAAAGCGGAAAAATCGCAAGTGAGAACCCAGCTTAATGGAGGAAATAAATATGAAGTTGACTGTGGGCAGTCGAATGTGGGATGAAATTAACTACAATAGATTTTCAACGGAGTAGATTTTCATATTTCGATTTTGATACTGCAATAATAACATTCAGATTGTGTTGCATAAAAACCGGCGTGGGACAAAATTTGTCCACTTTGGCTTACTTTACGTAGCTCTTAGCACGTGCACATCAGCAAGTGAAGTGAATTGACCTCGTGTTGAACTAGTTTTAGATCGTTTAAATTTTAGGATTGGGAACATCAGTCAACCATGATGCATTGCATTTTTGCCAAGGAATATTGGAATTGTTATATAATATTAATATTTTAAAGAATCAAATACATGTTATTGTTAAAATTCTAATTTTGTCTATACACAGCATTTTGTCTACAATTATTCTTTCCGCCAAGTGTGAACTCCTTTTTCTGATTATACTAAAAGACGGAAGGGAAATTTTTCTTAAGGTGCATTTTCATTTGCGAGAGAATTTCCCGCGCCACAATAAAAATCGCGCGACAATGAAAATCGGGGTTTTAAGCGTTGAGCATGCCAGAATGAGGTTGGACTGTTTACATCACGTATACCACCGCTTATTTTCTATTAATGGCGTGATGATCTCAACGGACACTCCCACGCTGAATTTCCGTCAAACTTGACCCCTCATAAAGACTTATAACTTAATTATTGCTCTATTAAACATTCTCTTTAACAACTTTTTCATTTATTTAATAAATACTTTATCCAAGACTTAAATGTCCACTCGAGTTCCGCCCAATCATTAGCCTAATGCGCGTAACGTTTTTGCTCCTCTATTTAATGAAGGATTATGCATAAATTGCATTACACGGCTAATCGTGCAATACATTGTCCTGGAAGACAATTTTGGCATTAAAACCAAATCGCTCCGTTATCATAAAATAATTATCGTGTATGTCTGCATGACTGGCTGTAACGCTGTTAGAGGGCACCAACATCGCTTTTAATCCTGTATAATAATTTGCCAGCCTGGTGCCTGCGAAGCCTTAGATATTAAATTTTATCTATGATAGATGGCAACTGTGTTGTCATGTCCGTGTATTCGACTTCCGAACATACGTATGTTGGGATTGGTCAGAGATAACTCACCACATGTATATATGTTAATCTTTGATTTTAAATAAGCACTTGGTTGTCAACCATTAGACTAGACAGTCGTATCTTCATTCATTCCTGATAACGCGGCAACGGTTTTGGAGATTGGCGTCGCAGGACGTAAAAATTTTTTCTTCAACTGTTCTTTCGATCCCTCCTGCTAGTTCGAGTCTTTATACGTCATACGAGTCACCCGTGCGTTGTACCGAGTCCTCGTGCATTATTGTTAGGTTAGGTTAGGCAGGCCTGCCGAAGGCATTAGGATTAATCTCGCAAAACGCAACGAGCGAGATTAGTTTTTAGTTCACAGGGAACTCTGATCAGTTAGGTTAGGTTAGGTTGAGGGTACTTGAAAACAGAAGTCCACGCACATGTGCATTATGCTTAGTTCCCACTTGGCAGAAACTCCGGCAGAAAATTTTGAGTGTAGAAAGCAGCAGCAGTGTTTATAAATGGCCTTCCTTAGCTGGCATCCATTTTTAAATTCTACTTTTCTGTGCATTTTTTGCCCAATTTTCAGTCCGCAGGTGGTAAACAACGACAGAAAAACATAGTTTTCTGCACAGCAGAAAATTTTCTGTCGGAATTTCTGCCAAGTGGGAACTAAGCATTAAACTCGTATGATGTATAAGGACTTGGACTAGCACGAGGACTTGGGAGAACAGTTAAGGAAAAAATATCTGCTTACAGGACTGGCTTGGGATTATGAGCCGTGTTTTTCTTCCGACGTTTGATGGAATTTTCCGGCTTGTGCGCTATATTTTAGCATTTTTAGCATTCGCAGAAGAGAATTTTGAGTTTTCATTGGCTAGAAATCCTAAGTATTCAATTAAAAAAAAAAAACGTCATTTTTGCCGGGTTATCGCTAGTTTGTCATAATCCCCGACGATGTCACCCAAATCACTCAAACCACTCAAACGCTTTTAGGATAATTACCGGAACGATCCGGTCGATTAGCAGCATGTATGACGTCACCGGAGCCATCTTAACTCAAGACGGGCCTTAATTACGTTTATTAGAGTTTAACCTCGTTCTAGCCGGCGACTCATCAACTCACTTTTGGACACTTGACAGGTTAATGGAGTCGTGGGCGGAACCGTAGCACACGAGCGGAAGTGAGTGGTGCGTCATTAGAACAGCGCCCTCTAGTGACAAAAGTTTTTATTTTTTCTTTGTGGCGAATGGGATGAGAGCGAGGGGTCCGACATTCGTCCGAATCTTTCTCACAGTCCTTCCGAATCATCGGAATCCCGAATCCCGAATCTCAAAAAATTCTTTATTATCGATTATAAATAAATTAATATCGATAATTTTATAGCGATATTTGTAGTCGATATTTGTAATCGATAAAGCTGGTGCACTGCTTGTAGCACCAGGTTGCAATTTTGCGCAATATTTGTGGTAAAAAGCTGGTAAAAAGCACACCGACTTCATTGTCAATTTACTAACAACCGAAAATCTAAAAAAAACATTAAATCTGGTACCAAGTTACTAATTTTTTGAATTTTCTGAATCCTGCCGAATCCCGAAGATTTATCAAAGATTCGAATCTTTCTCATGTCAAATCCCGATTGTCGGACCCCTCGGATGAGAGTAGTGTGAAAATGAGAGTTCGAGGACATTGACTTAGTAACCACTGACCACTGGTTCAGTTTCTTTTCCCTCGATTGGGCTGAGTGGGAGGAGAGGTTATTAACAGAATTGATAGCGTGGAACTAAAAGAAAATGGCAACAAGTCACGTGAATTATTCTTTTTCTCTTTGTTTGATGTTGTGTGTGTGTTTGTTTGGTCCGGTTGAACGGAGAACGAAGAAAGGTATTAAAAAACAATTTTTGTTATAGAGACAAAAAGGGGATCAATAAGGTTTGCTGAGTTTGTGTGTGTTTTTTTTCTTCTCTTTTTTCTCTCGTTTGGTGGCGCAGCTGGTGACTTCCATTTTGTGTCATGTGGGCGCGCAACTAATTAACATTTTGAGAGGTAACTGATGGATGAGGGACGATAAAGAAATGTTGGCGGTGGAATTGGGGAAATAAAATGTAAAAAAAAAATTAAAAAAACGGAGGAAATAATTGGGGTTAAGGTGATAGGGAGGAGTTTAATGGCAGTTTTTGCATGTTAATGTGTGGGAATTAGGCTTGATTATGGGTTTGGATGATGGTTAAAATGGATTTTTTTTTAAAAGAATCGTATTTTTTTTTTATATCGTATTTTTTTTATATCGTATTTTTTTTATATCGTATTTTTTTTTGTTTAATTCGATTTTTTTCGGTTTTTAAAATTTTTAGTCGAATAAAGGTCAAAATTTTAATTTTAATACGTGAAAGACCATAATAAAAAGGCTTTATTTAGTTTTTTTTTATAAAATTAAATAGTTGCTTTATTTCATTGAAATAACAATTTCAATGTCGAATTTGGCGTGATTGTTAACAGGCGATGCATCATGGTTGAAGTTGGATTGTTAAACGTCGCCAGTTCTGTTTTGCAGTCACGCACATGCGCAGTGAAGCCACAAATTGCTTTCATTAGACAGTTTGCGATTTCTTGTACGAGATTTATTTCATTATAAGAATGGGGGAAAAAACAAGTTATTGTTAAAAGTCTTGTCTCTTTGTTTTAATGGTTTGACGAGATTTTTGAAAAAATTTGTTGTACATTGTCGTTAATTTTTTTTTTTACGAGAAATTGCAAACTGGTTATTGTTGGCCTAATGAAAGAACTACGTCTGGATTGGGAACGTGATACTCCCATGATGCATTGCACTGTGGTTGCTGAATATTGTTATTGATAGATAGTTTAACCCTCAAAGCCCTGAAATTTTGGAACAACGTAGAGCCCGATTAATGGTCCCAATTGTGACTATTTGGAGTCTCTACTTTGAAGCGCTTTAGTGCTGATACCATGGTTTCTCCAACCGACACTAGGTGTCACCAATTGTAATAATCAAGACATGCGGTCAAAATGTTGTTTTAAACAGCATGCAAGGTGTTTTTAATCATTTATTTATAATAACAATTGTCTATATCGACTTAATTTAAATTGCAATTAGTTTCACATTAACTCAGTTGACCATGTGTTTCAACGATGAAGGGTTAATGCTGTGTATGGTTATTTAATTTATACATAGGGGGCGCAATATTCTAAAAGCGCTCTCACTAGAGTGAAATTTGCAGTGAAAACAACCAAAAACTTAAGCTGGGAATTTAAGGGGAACGTTTTTTTTTTTTACAATAACTTTTTTATTTTATGCCTGATTGCAATGAAATTAATTCAGAAAATGTAAATGCATATTCTTAACAGCTACTGCAAATTTCAGATTTTTAAAACATTTTTTTAAAAAAAAATTTTTATTCACAACTGCAGCTGGTCACAATTGTGGTATAGGATGGGGCTTTAAAGGTTAAAAAATTAAACAATTGAAATTTTTATAAAATGAAGTATATATATTTACCGAGTTTTAGTAGAGACTTTGCGATTTCTCGTAGGAAAAATTAAAAAATTAAAAAGAAAACGAATTATTTTTAATTTTTCGTTTTTTTTGTTTTTTTTAAATTTCGTATAACAGGTTGCGATTTGTGACGAAACGTATTATATACGACATTTAATCGGTCGCAGCAATTCTTAGCATAACCAGGCACCTTATCACAAATTAAGCCTAAGTGTATTGGATTGTGGTTTGCGCAAGATGTTTGACTGATTAAAAAACAAACCTGAGATAATCAAATCGCCACAAATTTGCCAAAATTGCAGCTGAAGCGGAGGGAAAATGACGGCAGAATTTGACGAATATTGTTGTTATTCCATTCAGTGCATGCGCAAATCAAGTCGTATTTACGAAATAATGTACGAAACCTTTTTTATATTTTTTTACGAAATCATATTAAAATTTCGTTTTTTTATGATTTCGTATTTTAATTTTTTCGTACGAAAAAAAAATCGCGAAGTGTCTAGTGTCTTTGACTACACTTGACCTTTAAAATATTGATAGAAATTTATTTCTCATTTTCCCATGGCAATGTATGGAAATTAGGTTTAATTTGTATTTAAGAGGTTTAATAAGTAGTATAAAAACCAAAATATTCATCAATTTTTACGGTATTTTAATTGGATTTTTTCTAAGTCCTCTTAAGACACAGAAAAACAATTTTTTTTTTTATCGATGAGTGTACCTCAAACCGCAATCTAATGACTTAAGCAAAATGTAAAAGTTCAATTTTGCATACATTAATGTGGAAATAAAGCAGGTTTGCAAGTGAAATCCCAAATTGTTTATAAAATCTCTGCATGAATTTGTAGCCATTTGTAAGTCTATTTGCTTTCTCATTTTAAACTGAAAAAAAAAAACTAAAAGGAATTTTTATTACATTCTTTTTTTTGTCAACAATGCTTTAATCCAAAGTTAGAAATTGACAAAAAGCAACAACTGTATAAAAAAAAAATCATAACAATATCGATATTGATATAAATTGAAACATTTTGATGACATTTTTTATAAGAATGTTGCCAATATAACATAAAAACAATATAATTACAACATATTTTCAATATACCAACCGAAATACAACATTGATACAACAAGCGAGTATTTCAACAAGAATTTCCTATTCACGATTAATGTTTTAATCATTTTTTCTACATTTAAAGGGTTTACGACATCGCAGTTTTTATTGGTCCATTGGATCAAGCATCGTTTAAAACCCTTAAATAATTTTTTATAGATTTCTTGAAGAATATTAAAGGGTTAAAACCCAATGCAATGTTGAAGTTGTGAAAACGAGCAGACGGCAATATGAAAAAGTGAGAGATAAAAGCGAGTCCAAATCGAGAATTTGCCACGTATTTAACATGGGGAATTCTAACGTGACGTCAGAAACATTGCCCTGCCAATAGCAGCCAACATTGTCTCTCACCAATAAGCTCAAATAAGCTGTTCGGGAAACAAAATAATTTTTTTAAATGTGTAAAAAGTCATTTTAAGGGACGTCGAAAACTATTCAGCTATAAAATATCTGATGTCGTAAATCCTTTATTATAGTGTCATACTTTAGTCCATTGCGACTAATGCTATAAGTATGACACTTTGTAAAAACTAGGCTTTTCAGTATTGAAAACTTCACTAATAATTGATTTTCGATGAAAAAACTTTTTATCGACAATTTCATTGAAGTTTAAAATTGAATTTGACGTATACAGAATAAAAGATGGGAGATTTGTTGTCTTCTTTGGCCTCCGCTGAAGGGATTTAATTGAAAGATTTGTCCGCCTGAGACTACTATCGATTAAATTCACTTTTGTGTCGATTGGATGAAGAGCTCGGGATGAGGACTTTACTCGACAACCTTCTTTTCTTCTCTTCTCTCCTCTCCTCTTCACACAACGTCTAAAGTCGACCGCGTTCCATTGTGTTGGTTCGCTTATGTCGGTTGAACCTCCACGTGTGACGATCTCGCTTTTCAGAATGACATTAGACAGTTTACGATTTCTTGTACGAGACAAAAAATTAACGACAATGTGTAACGAAATTATTCAAAAATCTCATCTCGTCAACCATTAAAACCAAGTGACACGACGCTTTATGCTGGGCACAGACATGCAGCCATTCGCATTGCATTCCAATCGCTGATTGCTCTGCGGATGCGCAGAAAACGTCACTTCCATCGCGCAATCAAGGAATCTAGTTTTGAAAGGCGTACTTTTTCACCCGGCGATGCAAATCACATCCAATGAGATGCGAGTATTTAATCATGTGTTCTAATTGCTTAGTTGTGACGTTATATCAACAAATATTTTGGAAAAACATTTGGGGGCTACGACGTCGTAACTCAGCAATTCGACAAACAGTCGCTTCTTGATTCCAGCCAAGTCTGCTGCAGCAGAGGTGATTTCTCTCTCGTCAATCGCGGAGCGACAACGCTAGGCGATGCAAAATTGCTGTATGTCTGCACCCAGCTTAACAATAGACAGTTTGCGATTTTTTGTACGCGACAAAAAATTAACGACAATATTTCATTACGAGGATGCCAAAATAAGGAGATATTGTTAAAGGTCAAGTGCAATCTAAAATTTAATTTTAATGTGTGAAAGAGTGTTAACAATAACATATATTTTGTTTTTTAAATATTTTATTGTTGCATATTTATTATTTTATAAACAAAACAATGTCTAGTTGGCTAGCCTTGTTTGTCATGCAATGCATCATGGTCGAGCAAGGATTAAATGACGTCACCAGTTCTGATTGTTAACAAAATAACCATCTGCGCATGCGCATATTCATGCGCATGCTCAGAGAGTTGAAATTCGACCAAACCTGAGAACTAGTCTTGGATCATTTGAATTTTAAGATTGGGGACGTCATTCGACCATGATGCTTTGCATTGTGAAGAAGGAATATTGGAATTGTTATATAATAATAAATATGCAACAATAAAATATTTAAATATATGTTATTGTTAACACTTTTTCACATATTAAAATTAAATTTTAGATTGCACTTGACCTTTAAATATCTCGTTTGATAGGTTTCAAATTGTCGCGTATACGACTTGATTTGCGCATGCGCACTGCATAGAATCGCAATGATTGTCGTGAAATTCTGCTGCCATTTTTCCTCCGCTTCGGCTGCAATTTTGGAAAAGTTGTGTCGATTTCATCATCTCGGGTTAGTTTTTTCATCAGTCAAACACCTTGCAGGTGTGAACCACAAGCCCAATACTTAGGCTTAATTTGCGATAAGGTGTCTAGTTTTGCTAAAAATTGCTACTGCCGATTTAAGTATCGTATGTAATACGTTTCGTGACAAATCGCAAACACCGACACGACATTTTATTAACGAGATTTAAAAAAACGAAATTTTTTTTGAAAATTGTCTACCTTTAAATCTTGTTTTCGGTCTCTTACGAGAAATCACAAATTCTCTAATGTATAAGAAATTCTTTTCAAAAATTTCGTCAAACCATTAAAACAAAGGTTAGGGATTTTAACATCTCGTTTTTTTGCCATTTTCGTAATGAAATTAATTTCGTACAAGAAATCGCAAACGGTCTATTACACAAACTATGACTGGGGCGGTTTGCACAACCCTTACTTGGGGGAATAAGTGGGTTGCGTCGGACGCCTTCGTCATGTAAGTAACAGAGACGACGCTGTATTTGGATGTTTGGCCTTTATTACAGTTGTCTAGGGGTCAGCGTCAGCCTCCACCTGCTACTTATATGTCTGTACCACCGGTATGTGCTAATCAAACCCGACCCACGGACCATGGCGGTTAAACCACGGTCCGGGCGATCGATCTAACCTAACCATGCTGCAACCCAATCTATGGACTTGCAGCCACTGCTCTCGCTCATGGAGGCGGGGCCCAGAGAACTGGGAACCCGGACTTCATCGAGAATACCAGGGAGCTGTGAGAGCTCGACCACTGCATGTCTGCACTGGTCGCTAGCTCACTAACAACTCTTGTCCCTGGATTCTCTCTGTCTCTACCTGAATTCCCTAACTTCCTGTCTGATCGGAAGTAGTCATGTCCGTCCAGTTCACTAGGGGGACATGACGCGGGCCGTTGTCGTGCGCTTGGGTAGTGACACGGTCACAAAACCGTTTCCTCCTAACGTCTAAACGGTAGAAATTAACGCGTGATTGATTGCGTTTATTAATTTTATTTTTTCGCTCTTAGTTTTCAACGTTTGATAGATACACCGATCCTGGAAGGGACTTAATTAAGGACGCTTGTCACGCCGGAGTCCGAATCAAGGCACGCGCCACTTGCTCATTAAAACGACACACATTACCTGCAATTCGTCGATTAAAGGTCATAAATTAAGTGAGGATTCTGCTTGTCATAAATTTAATCCGGCGTTTTCAAAATTGATTTTTTTTTTTTACGAAATTTTATTTTCAGTTTTTTTTTCCTTGGAAAAAAGTAATGATGGGATTTTTTTTTGGTTTTTGTATAATAATGTGGTTGTATGGTAGTTTAGAGGTGCCAGCAGGTTATAAATTTTAAAGTTTGAAAGTTTTGGTTATGTGGTGGATTTTGGCAATTGATTTACAACATTGAAGGGTAATTCGATTGAAGTATTGCAGCGAAGTGTACTCTGCTCTTTGAACTCTGGTAGCACTCTGAAGAGTTTTTTAAATTGGTTTCTTTAAAAACAATACATACTTTTACGATCAAATCAGTGAGAATTTTATGTGTGTCGAAAGTTATAAATATAGAGTAAATATGTCACAATTAGCGTAAATATGTGTCACAATTAGTGTAAATATGTCAAAGTTTAGTTAAAATTTACGTAAAGATGTCAAAATTCAGTTATCGTAGTCACTTTCTTGTAACAATCAACTTTTTAGTGCCATAAAAATGGAACCATCAAGTAAGCGAAAACGTTTCAGTCGCATTCTTAGGGGTGGAAAAAATCTAACCGGTAAATTCTGCAATGTGTTAAACTGTAGCGTGACTCGATACGTAATAAAAATGTACGTTTTGGCACCGATTCGATTTTTACGGCATGCCGTAAAAATGACCAGATGTCTGATTTTCAAAATCTTGGTTTTTCCGGCATGCCGTTCTTTTCGAGGGAATACGGTAAAATCGCGCAAATACGTTAAAATTTAGTTAAAATAGTGTGAATACGTTGTAATTTAGTTAAAATAGTGTGAATACGTTAAAATTTAGTCAAATTAGTGTAAATACGTTAAAATTTAGTCAAATTAGTGTAAATACGTTAAAATTTAGTTGAAATAGCGTAAATATACGTCCAACTTTACGTAAAAATAGCGTAAATATACGTCCAACTTTACGTAAAAATAGCGTAAATATACGTCCAACTTTACGTAAAAATAGCGTAAATATACGTCCAACTTTACGTAAAAATAGCGTAAATATACGTTCAAATACGTTAAAATTTAGTTAAAATAGCGTAAATATACGTCCAAATTTAGATAAAAATAGCGCAAATATACGTTAAAATTTAGTTAAAATAGCGTAAATATAGATCCAAATTCTGTCAAAATTTCATCTTTATGTACTGTATTCTCTCGGAAACATCGGTAAAGGTGAGTCTGACCAGTTTTTGACAAGTAGACAACGGGTCATTTTTCCGGCATGTCGTAAAATTCGAATCAGTGACGTAAAACGTAATACTCGCTTTATCCGGCAGGCCGGATAATCCGAAGTATCCCGCATCACCCTGGTCAGACTCGCTATTATCCGGCATGCCGTTGTTTCCGAGGGAATACGGTAATATAACAACTTCACATGTCGTAATTCAGATAAGATACGCCTATCATATCATACACATTAAAAATGTGTTATCTAAGACTTAAAACACATCCTTTCAGCAGCGAAATGTCAACTGAAAGTTGAAACTTTAAAATAAATTCTTATAACGCGCTTTCTCTCACTAATTTTCCATTCTATAATTGTTCACATGCATGGATCATAATTATAAGCCTAATTACCAACAATTATCGTGGGAATGCATCATTTTTTTTTAAATCAATTGTTCTTAATTTTTAAACATTCAAGACGAGATAAAAAAAAAAAAATTTAAGTTTAAAACGGCCTATTTTTTTTTTTTTTTTTATATACGACGCTTTTATTTGATTCCCTTTAATTCGCTTCGCGCCATTTCCGAGTTGACTTCTTTGTTTGTACTCTGTAACCGGAAATTGGGGAAAACGCCGGCACAAAAGGGTTTTCGGTCACGAACCGTGCAAAAGGAAAAGGAAACAATGGCCAAACACATGTAATTAAAATTGCATCTCAAATTGTAATATATCAACCACAAATCAATTCAATCATACAAAAAAAATGGCGCTGAAAAACAATGGCCGATTTTATTATTTTTTATTTTTCTAAATAGTGGAATCTAAACTTTAATTTTAATGTGTGATAGAGTGTTATCAATAACATATACGTCATTTTTTTAAATATTTTATTGTTGCATATTTATTATTTTATAAACAAAACAATGTCTAGTTGGCTAGCCTTGTTTGTCATGCAATGCATCATGGTCGAGGAAAAATTAAATGACGTCACCAGTTCTGATTGTTAACAAAATAACCATCTGCGCATGCGCATAGTCATGCGCATGCTCAGAGAGTTGAAATTCGACCAAATCCGAGAACTAGTTCTGGATCATTTGAATTTTAGGAATGGGAACGTAGTTCGACCATGATGCTTTGCATTGTAGAGAAGGAATATTGGAATTGTTATATAATAATAAATATGCGACAATAAAATATCTTTCACACATTAAAATTAAATTTTAGATTGCACTTGACCTTTAACAATATATCAACTTCCACACAAACAATCGATTAAATAGTTGCATTCGAAAATGAAAATCAATCTGGTTTTATCCATTTTAGAAAAGTTGGTTCTAACCTGGTGTTGGTTTTAGACCCCAAAACCAAAACGATCTCCAGTTGGTCGTTTTAAACCTGGTTACAAGGGTTTGAGCAGCATTCTGTAGCAGCCATCTTGGAAACGATAGATCGATCATGGTGTTTCTCGACTCCAAACTGAGGTTTCAGCAAATTAATCTTGCAGATTTTGTAGGTGGGGACGTCATTTAACAACATCCTAACGATTCCATGAGAAAGCGACATAAAAATAGGTAAGAGTTGCGAAAAATAATGGCAAACTATTTTGACGGACGTCAGCGAACATCGTGGCCGCGGAACATGCACCTACGTCGGCCACGATGTTCGCTGATGTTTGTCAATTTCTAGCTGGATTCTCATGGAATATATTAGCCAAGATGGAATAGATAATTTATCAGATAAATTTAATTTTTGATTTTGATTTTGATTTTTACTTGGTTTAACTAAAACCTTCAGCTAAGTTCAAGCTAGAATTTAGTTAAAACCAAAGTAAAACTAAACTCTATTTAACAATTCGTGCGCGAAACTCTCATTGGTTAATGACCTATGCATTGTACCGAAAGTATATATTGTGACATCTTATTTTAATCCTCTAGTTGAGTTGAGTCGAAAAATCATTGTTTCGTTGTCCAAAAATGTGCGTGCCATTGTTAACCAACGAAAACGCTCGTAAAATATTTAAAAAAATTCTTTACATTCGGGTTTTTGTATTGTTGCGCTCATTTTTTGGCTACGAAACAATGATTTTTCGACTCAGCTTGACAAGAGAATTAAAATAAGATACAACAATATATACTTGCAGTACAATGCAAAAAAGTTTTTCAGTTTCGTGCACGAATTGTTTGGATAAAGTTTAGGTCATTCGAGAATTGCTTTAAAACCAGGCTAAAACCGACTTTTCTAAAACGGCTAAATAAACCAGGTTGTTTTTCATCTTCGAATGCAACTAATCATACAAAAAAAAAATGGCCGATTTTTTTTTTTTTTGTTGAAAATAAAAGTGCAAACTTTTCTCATTTGTAAATTTTTTTTTTTTTTTTTTTATTTCATTTCCTGAGTTGGTGCTTTTGGTGAATTTTTTACGCGTTGCGCAGTCGAAATTGGTTAATTTGGTGGGCTGGAAAAAAGAAACGTGGAACGCCGTGTTTAAAGTTGATCTTTGGACCGGGAATTGTGCACTTCGGGGGTTGGCGAAAAAGCCAATTAAGACCCGATTCACCGATTGCACCCTTGCCAGCATCTCTATATTGTATACTCATATTGAAAACGCTGCCGCTTAATTGTCAACAATGCGACTCGGGCTTATACTCATATTAAAAGATGGCGTCGATCGAGTAAATAAATAATAATAGGACAAGTGGGCCGAAGCGAACCGAGGGGGGAGGGGGACATTAATATCGCTTGGCTGAATCTCTCTCGCGATTTACGCTTAATAATGCATCACGTGGAAGCCGAACCAAAGCCCAACTGAATGTATGCGCATGCGCGTCTCATGTCAGTTCTCGACTCGACTCGATGCAACCGTAATGAGTACGAAATTTTATATTTACTGATTTGTTTTAAATTTATTAGAATATTTTTTTAAAAAAGAAAATTAAAAAGTTGCAATAGCGCTTCAGGTTGTCACTTTAATGCCATCTGTTGACACCAGGTAGTGTTTGGGAAATTGATCAAATACTGGAGTGTCCAGTATCTATGATATTCATTTGGTTGAAAGCTCAGGTTGTCAGTGGGTAAACAGAGGGTAAATTTTTTAAAGTGCAGTCAAAGTGCTGATTGATGGGTGGTTGAATGACCACTGGAAATGATTGATGTGATACTTATTGACCGTAAATTGAAGCAACTGAAACGTGCATAAATTCATACAACTCAGTAAGTAAAATGATTGAAACTTGTTCAGATTTGAACAATTGAATTGCACATATTGAACAATTGAATTGCACATATTGAACAATTGAATTGCACATATTGAACAATTGAATTGCACATATTGAACAATTGAATTGCACATATTGAACAATTGAATTGCACGTATTGAACAATTGAATTGGACAATTAAACAATTGAATTGGACAAATTAAAACAATTGAATTGGACAAATTAAAACAATTGAATTGGACAAATTAAAACAATTGAATTGGACAAATTAAAACAATTGAATCGTGTATAAATTTACCCAATTGAAACTTGCACAAAGTGAAATTATCAAAACGCTATAAATTATTAAAACAGCACCAAAAACAAATTGAAACTGAAACTATTTTAACTGATAGAAATTGAAACTGAAACTAGTACAAATTAAAACCTTTTAAACTAAAATTTTCTAAATTAATACAAATTGAACTGGCACAAATTGAAATCATTTATATCATTAAAACTGGAAAAAATTATAGCTTGCACAAATTAAAACTGAAATAAATTGAAACCACAATATCTTGGCACAAATTAAACATTGAAACGAACACAAATCAATTAAAACTACTATAAAAAAAACAGGCAATAATAAAACAGTACACAAATTAGACTTATTACACTTGAGTATATTAACACAAATTAAAACTGCATAAAATTAAACCAAATTGAAACTTTTGCACAAATTGAAACTTTTCCAACTTTTCCACAAATTTAAGCTTCCACAAATTTAAACTTTTCCACAAATTTAAACTTTTCCACAAATTTAAACTTTTCCACAAATTTAAACTTTTCCACAAATTTAAACTTTTCCACAAATTTAAACTTTTCCACAAATTTAAACTTTTCCACAAATTTAAACTTTTCCACAAATTTAAACTTTTTGCACAAATTGAAACTTTTGCACAAATTGAAACATTTGCGCAAATTGAAACTGAAGCATTATTAATGGATACAAATCAGAAACAGACACATTGCAAACACCAAAGTAATATGCTAAAATTCATAACACCAAAGAAGACACAATTGTTGTCTTCTGACGACTTTTGTATATTTTTAATGAATGAACCAGTCAAATTTTGTAATATTTCTCTTGCTATTCTTTATTTAAGCAAAAAAGAAGCATGATGAGTTCTTTCTACAGCTTGTCAGCACCAGTTGTGAGTCAGAAATTTAATGGCAGGATTCTTTCAAAAATATTGAAGAGAAAAGGTACCATCCTTTTTAGTTCATGACATATATGACTACGAAGAAAAGCGTTGCTGGAAATGTCGACAGCAGGTGGCGCATACCATTTGTTGCTAAACTTTATTCAATATGAGTTGTTGATAATAACTCTGAATAGGTGAATTCAAATGCAACAAAGAGCACAAATTTATTACAATATCAACTGACAATCAAAGTATACTAAAGATCACTGACAACAATGAGACAAAATAATTACTGTTTAATCCTCGGACGCTGGAAATGGGTCGTTTGTTGTTATCAAGTAAACTCTATCCAACAATTCGTGCACGAAACTGAGAAGTGAACTTTTTTTCATTCTACCGAAAGTATATATTGTTGTATCTTATTTTAATCCTCTAGTCGAGCTGAGTCGAAAAATCATTGTTTTGTAGCCAAAAAATATGCGCAACAATACAAAAACCCAAATGTAAATAATTTTTTAAAATATTTTACAAGCGTTTTTGTTAGTTAACGATGGCACGCACATTTTTGGACTACGAAACAATGATTTTTCGATTCATCTCGACTAGAAGATTAAAATAAGATACCACATTAAATACTTTTAATACAATGCATTAAAAAATGTCCGCCCTGTCACTTGATGATTGATGTCGAAAACTCCACCATTTTTAAACAAACAAGCCCTCTTTCTCCCATAACACCAACACTTCACAGCCATTGTTTTAAATCCTACATACGAGCGCCGTGACTGCGTGGAGGATAATTACCTGCCACCTGGTGATAAATGAGCAAACTAATCAGCATGCACACCCGCTCCGAAGGTGTAAGTTTGGGTACCACCTGGAACTACGACAAAGGAACGTTTTTTTATACAACAAGACGCGTGTAATTACATCATAATTGCACTCAGTGAGTCAGGTAGGATGGCGTCTGCGACAGGATTGTAGGGCGGGTTTGTAACGAGTGACGCGCAACAAGACGCGCGGGATTACGGGATTGGTTAAGAGATGTGAGCGGAAAGTGGGTATTAAATCACATGACCAACTAATCACTCGAAAATTGCTCGCGTTGGCTTTTATACTCGTTTTTCCTATCTCTAAATGGGTTGCAAGCGCCGATAGATGTCACCAAAGGGTTTGTTGTCGTGGAAACCGGCGTTTAGGATGATGTTAACGACCCGGTGTTAATAAAGATAAACCAATATAGACGCTTGGATTATTGTGTCTTATACAGAAAACTGCTAAAGTTCATCGCTGTATGGATTTTAGCAGTTTACTGTCTATTCATTAGCAGCAATTTGATTAATTTTTTGTCTTATATTTAGAACTGTCAATTTCGTACTGCAGTGACTTAAAAATAGTAACCTTGATTTTTAGGCTGCCGAAACGACTATTAAATGGAGTCAGCGTTTAGATTCTTAAAGTGTCTTAACTTAAGCTAGTATAAGTTGTGTTCATTTTTATTATTGTTTGAGTTCAGTTTGCATTCCTTTTCATTGTATAAGTTCAGTTGGTGTTCATTTTTATTATTGTAGTGCCTAAAACAAAATTTAGACGCCTAGATATGCAGTGTGACTTGAAGTAGACAGGTGACTTCTAAAGCAAATGGCGCCTGAAATTCTACAACAGTAGCGTTAAGGTGCATTTTCATTTGCGAGAGAATTTTTCGCGTCACAATAAAAATCGCGCCAACAATCGCGCCACTCTAAAAATCATGCTCTCGCTTGAGCATTTTTATTAAAGCCACAAAAAAGCCACTTCTTGCTTCCAAACAAAGATGGAAGCCAACAGGAGAAGAAAAACACTTCTTTTACTAAAGAAGAAAAAGCAAGTAGTAAAGAGATAAAAATAAATAATTAAAAAAAATAAATAAAAAAAATTTAAAAAAAATTATTTTTTATTTATTAAATTTTTTTTAAAAACATTTTGTCAATTATCCGTTTATTGCATCACAAATAAGGTTTACAATACTTTTTTCCCGATATTTCCTGTGTCAATCGGTAAAAATTCAAAAATCGCTAAGCTATTTTCAGAGCAAAGCTAGAATCACGGTGAAAGAGACAGGTGTTGAAACGGCCATTGTTTGAGCCAGGAAAGCATGACCACTTAAGTGTCCTAGTAACCAAATTCGTCACTATGATCGCTGAGAACATGTAGGCAATTCTTCCTGTGCTGATAGGTCCGATTGACCTATACGTACGTACTACGAAACGTATACGTATGTAATACGAAACGTATACCTACGTATAGGTCAATCTGACCTATCAGCACAGGAAGAATTGCCTACATGTTCTCAGCGATCATAGTGACGAATTTGGTTACTAGGACACTTATCTAGTCAAAGAAGTAATGGCCGTTTCAACACCTGTCTCTTTCACCATGGCTAGAATAGACAGAAGCGCGCAAGAAAAAGAATCGCGCCAACAATCGCCCGCCTTTGCAAGTCTAGCTTACATGAAAATGAACAAGCGTGCGATTTTTGTCGTGCGATTGTTGAAAAATGAGCGTGAGAAATGGCATTTCTCGCAAAGAAAATGCACTTTAAGATGCTACGCAGATGAGTACGCAATTGTAAGACGCAAACACGTGTCTCATGAAACGCTGCTATAGTAGCGTGTCCTTAAACGCGCGTGCACGCGCATTTCTTGACCTAAACGTAAACATTTTTGGAAATGACGGCACATTTTAGGAAACGAAACGTGGGAAACTCGGGAAACACAAAAATGTTTTTAGTTTCTCAGATAGGACAGGAAGTGACGCCATATGAAGTTTATCTGGCTATAAGTGGGAGTTACTCTGATTGGTTGTGGCAACTAACCGTTAAATGGTGTTACGCGAAACAAAGTAGTTCTAAACCGGTTGTCAAATGTTTGACCGGGTCATTTATTTATCCAGGATGGCGGTTTTGGTCATCTATTTATCCAAGATGGCGGTTTTGGTCATCTATTTATCTAAGATGGTGGTTTTGGTCGTCTATTTATCCACTATGGTGGTTTTGGTCATCTATTTATCCAAGATGGCGGTTTTGGTCGTCTATTTATCCAAGATGGCGGTTTTGGTCATCTATTTATCCAAGATGCCGGTTTCGGTCATCTATTTATCTAAGATGCCGGTTTTGCGTGGTTTGACCGGGCCATCAATTTATTCAAGATGACGGTTTTGGTCATCTATTTATCCAAGATGGCGGTTTTGGTCATCTATTAATCCAAGATGGCGGTTTCGCGCAGTTTATTCAAAAATACCGGAAATGTGATCTTTACTTTCATTGGTTACTGAATGTGACTTAGTGTATGAATGCTTTCCTGCAATCAGTCCGCCGACCAACCCGAGTTACTCCAAACTTACAGCCAGACAGACTGATCTGTTAAATGAAATACTACCAAGCCGAGCTGAGATAATAGCGGAACAGGACAAGGACCCGTTCTGCAAATTGATTATAGGTTACCTAATGACTCCAGAAGAATGTTAGTGAAAGTGAAATTTTTTTTTTTTTTTTTGAAAAACAAAAAAAAAAAAAAAAAANANANANANA
>JH431956.1:28047-73290 GCA_000239455.1 Strigamia maritima | reverse complement strand
TAAAATAAAAATAAAAATAAAAAATGTTTGCGTAAACTAATTAACGCAAAATCAGAAAATTACGCACGCAAGTGACAACATCAATTTTTAACGCTAAATTTTTTTTTTTTTTTAATTTTTTTTCTAAAAATTTTGACTAAAAAAAAAAAATTCCAAAACTTGACAACTTTTCTTTAAAAAAAAAAAAACTAAGTTGAGCGTGCGCAATGACGCGTAAGCATCAACGGCGCCTCCTTATCGCCTTTCTGCCGGCGCTTTTTGCCTTAATCGACATCTGGCTGCTGCGACGTGCTGCAGGTCACGACATCACGTGCATCCTGGCTTAAATCAACAGTGCGCTCTTCGCATTTCCTGCAGCAATGTCCAACTTATGACGACGACATCATCACATCATTCAATTTGCAGTCCACCGCTCGGCGCTCGCGTCGCATTCGGGATTTCCATCGGAGTCGTAAAAGAATTTAATTGCTCACGAGGGGAATGGGTGACTCTCACTATAATTCTTAGTCGAGAGAGAGAGAGAGAGAGAAGGACGAGACGCTGAGTTTGCGTTTTTACTCGTTGCGTTTATTGCGAGCCCACCAATCCGACCGATCTCCATTTTTTTTCGATAATATCAAAATCCGCCAATAAAAATTTCACAAATGGGTGATTTCACTTATCCAAAAAAAAACAAAAGTTTCATGTTTTTATTGAAGCCATTTTGTTTTTTTTAATGGGCCCCCAAATAAAAATTTTTTTGATTTGTTTGTTTCTAAAAGGTGTATTTGGAATTATAGAATAGAGTAGGGCCCCAGAAATGAAACAATAACTGTGCAGAAGTAGGGGCCCCTGGTGGCGAATGGGCCCCAAATAAAAAAATGTTTGATTTGTTAGTTTTGTTTTCTGTTAAAAGGTGGATTTTATTAGGGGCCCAAAAATGGAATGATCATCTGGGCGGAACTAGGGGCCCATGGTGGCGAATGGGCCCCAAATAAAATAATGTTTGATTTGTTAGTTTTGTTTTCTGTTAAAAGGTGGATTTCATTAGGGTCCCAGAAATGGAATAATCATCTGGGCAGAAGTAGGGGCCCATGGTGGCAAATGGGCCCCCCAAATGAAAAAATTTAATTTGTTAGTTTCACTTTCTGCTAAAAGGTGTATTTGCAATTATACAATAGAGTAGGGCCCCAGAAATGAAACAATAATCCATGCGGAAGTAGGGGCCCATGGTGGCGAATGGGCCCCCGAGAAATGTCAATTTGTTAGTTTCACTTCATGCTAAAAGGTAAATTTGCATGTAAACAAAAGAGTTTGGACCCCAGAAATGCATTTAAGTCACTTTGGGGCCCCAAATCTTTAATCGTGATAAACAATAAAAGTTACGCCATTTAAAATTTCAGTCCAAACTTCAACATTTTTTGCCTCTCCCCCATTTTTTGGGGCCCCAATGACTTGGAGATTCTTGCATTTAGGACTACTAAACTCTATTTAACAATTGGTGCACGAAACCCCCATTGGTTAATGATGTATGCATTGTACCGAAAGTATATATTGTGACATCTTATTTTAATCCTCTAGTTGAGGCGAGTCAAAAAATCATTGTCTTGTAGTCCAAAAATGTACATGCCATTGTTAACAAACGAAAATGCTCGTAAAATATTTGAAAAAATTCTTTACATTTGGCTTTTTGTATCGTTGCGCACATTTTTTGGCTACGAAACAATGATTTTTCGACTCGGCTCGACTAGAGGATTAAAATAAGATACAACAATATATACTTTCGATACAATGCAAAAAATGTTCAGTTTCGTGCACGAATGATTTTGAAGTTTTGTTTGTAAAGGGGCCCGTACTGTTTTGGGAATTAAGCGTTAAGCTTCCTTAAAGGGGCCCTACTAGCCCGCTCCAAGTCAAGAAATAACAAACTCCACCACCAGACGTCTCCAAAATAATCTCAGCAGCTTCTCTTTCACCTCTAATGAAATTAAGGGCACTTCCGGCGTTTGGTCAAACAGGAAGTCTAGAGCGTTGGACTCTTTTGGCCATCACGCCGCACTAATGACACCGCTCACCTTTAACCACACCGATAGCGACACCAATATCGACCGGTGCGCATGCGCCTCTCCGATAAGGAGAGCGCTGCACGCGCCGCCGCGGGGAGCCAACGGTGAAGTCATAAAAATGCGCCTGCGCACATCTTTCGCCACCTGTGAATAAATGCATGAAGCTGCAGCGGGTCTGCGAGATTGTAAAGGACACTCGAGACCCCCTCCTGTCTCATCGTTGACCAATGCCTGGGTTGGGTCAAGGGGGGGTCGACGAAGAAGATTCGATTATCGAACAGAGTCACCTGACGTGGATTATTTGGTGACCCGTGTGGCCGTATTTGGAGTGGACAGTGCCGTCCAAATGGATAATTGTTTAGACGAGCGAGTGGAAATTGATTTTGGTTATTTTGAGTTTTTGAGGCGTTTTGTGTGTGACGAAATATTGATTTTTTATCGATTTTTATTCGATTTTTTAAAATTATTATTATAATTTTTTTGTGCAAATTTTATCGATTTTTTCAATCGATTTTTAAACTATATTTTTTCAATCGATTTTTAAACTCTAATTTTTTAATCGATTTTTAAACTCAATTTTTAATTCGATTTTTTATTTAATTTTTAATCGATTTTTTTTCTCAAGTTTTAATCGATTTTTTATCTAAATTTTTCAATCGATTTTTCATCTAAATTTTTAAATTGATTTTTCATCTAAATTTTTTAATCGATTTTCAAACTCAATTTTTTAATTGATTTTTTTAACCCAATTTTTAAAGCGATTTTGTTAACCCAATTTTTTAACCCATTTTTTTTACCCAATTTTTAAAGCGATTTTTTTAATCTATTTTTTAAATCGATTTTTTTAACCCAATTTTTCAATCGATTTTTTTAACCCAATTTTTCAATCGATTTTTTTAACCCAATTTTTCAATCGATTTTTAACTCGATTTTTTTTAATTCGATATTTTAAAAATATTTTTTTTTTTGATAATTCTATCGATTTTTAAATTAACCGATTTTTTTTTTTTTATATCCGCAATGAGATTTACCACATTTCACAAATAAAACGCAAACCAAATTAAAAAACACAAAAAATCCAAACCACTTGTCTAAAAGCGCTACAGAAACGAAAACAATCCACAAGTGTCTGAAAACCAAACTAATAAATAATCTGCCAATAAATCCCCTTCAAAAAAAATAAATAAAATTTCAACTCCAAATTCTTCATCCACCATATTCTAAATTACACATTCATTTTTGTTGCCATTTAAAGAGTTTTACGAGTGAAATATCCATTTGAGTATCGGACCATTTTGTTTGTGTAACGACCGCCATTCGGCGTTATGTCTGCTAGTGGGTTACATTTTTCCCCATCCCAACCGCATTTTATTACTAAATCAAAGGGTTTACGCCATCCTTCGCCGACCCACTTCATCTCGACCAATGAACGAGTCTTTTTTTTATTTTTATTTTTATTCACAAGGGCGAAATCAGGGTTCCTGTATTTGTCCGTGTAGTGGCGCTACTATCGACCCGCCATGACGGTGCTGCGTCGTCTTGTTTTAAGGTTTTACGAAGCGTTAATACAAAGATGAGCCTACACTTTTCTTTGCAGTCGCGAGAGGGCGCATCTCGAGCTGCATTTTGGAGAAATGAGTGAAATGCGCTTGTGAAAATAAGCCGCGGCCATTTTTTTTTTTTTATTATCGTGCAGCATTCGCGGTTATTAGACACTTGAATCATTTTTCTCGTTTTAGCTCAAGAAAGAACGACGGAGGAAACCAACGAAAACCCACTTTGGGGTTTGGAAATGGAATTTTTTTTTTAAAAAAAAAAGATGAAAGCGTCGTTGCTTTAAGGATTGTCATAAATTTTAATCATCCGGAAGAGTTTTCTGCGATTGTAATTTTATTACATTTTTTTTTTTTTTTTTTTTTGAATTTGTTGAATGTCAGGGGTTTTGAGAAGTTATCATTTCCTTGTCAAGTTTTCTTTTTTCGTTTGGTTGAGTTTTTAATAATGGACGGTTTACGATTTCTTGTACGAGACAAAAAAATTAACGACAATGTGTGTAACGAAATTATTCAACAATCTCGTCAAACCATTAAAACAAAGGTACGGGATTTTTAACAATATTAACCTTCTGATGTCCGGCGAAAAAAGAACCACGCCAACAGTTAGCAATGGGACTTCAGTCCCACCTTTTAATTTTTGCCACTAGGTATTGTTGCTTGTAAAAAGCGTCTGCACTTGCGCACAATCCTATTTTTCCTGGCGAATTTTTATTAATTTTTCCTGGAATAACAACACGAGGCTAAATGCGTTTAATTACGGTATAGGTGGCGCTTAACAGAAGCGCTTTTCGCAAAATGCGGTGAAAACAACTTTTATCAATTGCTGGACATCTAAGGGGCAACTTTTTTGCATTTCAAATTCATAATTAATTTGTTGGAAAAAAATTCTGAAAAAATTCTGAAATGGGTGTCATCGTAATCTTGAGATTTTCAGATAAATTTGAAAAAGTAAAAAAATTTATTTAAAAAAAAACCTACGTACAGGTATGAGGGCTGGGACTATAGTCCCATAGCAAGGGTGTTAGAAGGTTAACAATATCTTGTTTTTTTTTATCATTCTTGTAATGAAATAAATCTCGTATGAGAAATCGCAAACTGTCTAATTCAAAAAAGTCAACTTTTCTAAATATCGATAATTTAAATATTGGAAAAAGCGATAATTTTTTTCATTATTAAAAATCGACTTATGATTAATTATTGATAATTGATTGATAATTGATATGACAAAGTATCGCCAATTTACTCATTATTATATGTCGATAATTTACACATTATTAAATTTTCTTGATAATTTACACATTATTAAATTTTCTTGATAATTTACACATTATTAAATTTTCTTGATAATTTACTCATTACTAAAAATCGATAATTTTCTCGATAATTTACTCATTACTAAAAATCGATAATTTTCTTGATAACTAAAAAACGATAATTTACTTATGACTAATTATCGATAATTTACTCATGACTAATTATCGATAATTTACTCATGACTAATTATTAATAATTTACTCAGGACTAATTATCAATAATTTACTCAGGACTAATTATCAATAATTTACTCAGGACTAATTATCAATAATTTACTCAGGACTAATTATCAATAATTTACTCAGGACTAATTATCAATAATTTACTCAGGACTAATTATCAATAGTTTTAAAAAAATCGATAATTTACTTTTTCCTAAATCTCAAATTCTCGATTTTCCTACCCAATCAATTCTGTTTCCAGCCGGTATCAAACCCATCCAACATTTCATGTTCAAAAAGCCGACAACCAAATCAAAAAGACACAAATCAAAAACCGAATTTCATTCCATTTCATCCCATTTCATTATTTGCTCTTAAGACCCTCTTATCACCCGCCTTTTTTTCTTTTTTCTTTTTTTCTTCTCTCTTTTTCTGTTATTTTTTTTATATATATATATCTACTATAACTATCTAAGATTCCAAGACTAAGAAACAAGTTATTACTCCAATTGATGATTTCTTGTGATCTCGTGATCCGTGAATGTGTTTTTTTTCTTTCTTCCTCTCTCTTTTCTTTTTCAATTTCGCTCCCCCTGTGGGAGATTTGAAGAAGTCAGCGTTGCGTTTCTCGTTATGTGGCAGATGTGAGCGTCCTTTTGGGCGTTTGGTCGACACGTTGCCGAGCCGTTAACCCGAAGTTAATTGAGGATCATTTCTTATATCGAAATTAAAAAAATTAAAAAATAAAAAAAAATATTTTATTTCCAAGTTCGCATCAGCAGACGCAAATTCCCACAAAATGGCGGCGATTTCTCGTACGAGATTCATTTCATTACGCGAATGCCAAAATAACGAGATGTTGTTAAAAATCTCGTCTCTCTCATGTATTCTCGTTTCAAAGGTCTCGGTCGAGATTTTTCAAAAATCACGTTTCAAATTGTCGCGTATACGACTTGATTTGCGCATGCGCACTGCATAGAATTACAACGATTGTCGTGAAATTCTGAAAATTCCCATTGGTTAATGATCTATGCATTGTACCGTAAGTATATATTGTTGTATCTTATTTTAATCCTCTAGTCGAGTTGAGTCGAAAAATCATCGTTTCGTAGTCCAAAAATGTGCGTGCCATTGTTAAGGAACGAAAACGCTCGTAAAATATTTTAAAAAATTATTTACATTTAGGTTTTTGTATTGTTGCGCACATTTTATGGCTACGAAACGATGATTTTTCGACTAGGCTCGACTAGAGGATTTAAATAAGATATCACAATATATACTTTCGGTACAATGCAAAAAAGTTCACTTCTCAGTTTCGAGCACAGATTGTTGAATAGAGTTTAGAAGTAGCGGTACCGGTAGAGGTAGCACATTACTATTTTCCAGTACCAATGCCAACACTGGCCACGGCTCATTTCTCATTTAAAAATGAAAAAAAAAATAATAATCTTGCATCCGAGTCCACAAAGGGTTATAAATCCGTCGGCCATTTTTTTTTCTCATTGGACGTCGACTAAATGCACTTTTCATTGGAGCATTTGGCTAAATGGAGCGTTAAGAAGGATGGAGATAGCGAAGGGGGGGAAAAAATGTCGGGGAAATTGAAAAAGCAAATTGCCATTTCTCCATTTCCAAACTCATTTCTCTGCATCAAAAATGGCGGCTGAAAATTGTTACTCGGTGCGCCATCGAGCGTTGATATCGGCAAACCCGCCGCTTGATTTAACACGATGATGACGTCAGCAGCGGCGCATGAAATTATGTTTGTGTCAAATAGTTCTCTGAACTGAGAAATAAATAAAAAAATTTAAAAATGTGATGACCATGATGATCATGATGATGTCATAGTGTTTTAATTGATGTTCGATGGACCAGTTTATTGGACGTCAACTCGAATAAGTCAATCAGACTACGCATGCTCAGTGCCCAAAACAGGCGAGAAAATTACTCAAAAATGGCACGACGAAGCTCAAAGACGATTATATTCCAAAGTTTTCTCAAATTGTGCAAAGTTAAAAATGGTACCAAAGTTAAAGAATGCAGCCTCTAGGTGCTAATAACCAAAACCCACACTAGAGGCTGCAACATCTTCCCAGTGCGTGACGGACTTCGTCACAACTCAAGACGACATAGGTGCTGGACCGCTCGATGACGTCATATTGATAACACTAAACAGGTAACACTAAAACCCAGAAACCCAGAACTGTTGGTACCATAATTTTAGTACTAGGCAAGTGGTACCCAAGTGATAGCCAAAAAATGTGCGCAACAATTCATAAGGTCGAGATCAGGTTTCCTGTATTTGTCCGTGTAGTGGCGCTACTATCGACCCGCCATGACGGTGCTGTGTCGTCTTGTTTTAAGGTTTTAAGGTTTTAAGTTTTTACATTTTTACACGATTTCCCAAAATCGAAGCATCGTCAATTCCGACCTCACCATCAACCTAAGCTAATTCCGCATCCTTAACTCGAATAAACGACAAATTATCCAATAAATCATTCATTTTAACCGAATAAACGTGACTTTCCATCGATACATCGACATATTCGCCCGATCGTGGGGTAAACAACTTCCTACAACACCATCCGAAAGATCTTGCAGCATCCCTAGACCTACAAACTATAATCAATCTACGAGGTTTAATGATGGAAAGCATTTTACGCCGTAATTCACCATCGCATTTCCCCTCGAAATCGATAAACTTAACCGAACAACTGTTCAAATTTTTCTTTTTTAACGACAGTTTCCTCAGTACGAATCAGAAAACAAAAATTCTTTAAAATCTGTAGAAGCGTCATAATGATCATAATCATCATAATCAACCGCTTTTTCTTCGAATGGAAACATAAGATGAAGACGTTCTTTAATCAAAACACTTTCAAACTTATTTTCATAATGCTTTGAACGCACACAGCACCGTAATGGCGGACAGCAACAACGCCCTCAGTGGCCGCATTTGACAACTTAAATTGTCGACCTTGTGAATACAAAAACCCAAATGTTAAATATTTTACAAGCATTTTCATTTGTTAACAATGGCACGCCCATTTTTGGACTATGAAACAATGATTTTTCGACTCAACTCAACTAGAGGATTAAAATAAGATACCATAATATGTACTTTCAATACAATGCATAGGTTATTAAATAATTTAGAAATACATCATCAACTAATTACCTAGTGACGAAATTCAAAAACACGTATTATTTCATTCTCGAACAGTCTTATTATCCTATCTCGTAGTTCTGAACATGCGCACATCGTTTTTACTCTCTTAAACTTGACAAAATGGCCACGCTTCGTTGATTACCGGCATAAATCTCGACGATTTAGGACCATAATTTGATTGCGAAGCGATTTCTATGCACCCGGAATTAATTTTCATTTTCTCGTCTCGACTCGATTTACAACGACAAACGAGCAGCTCAACCTCGAGGTAGGTAAGCGCCATTTTTTATTTTCTTTTCGTCTTTTAATGACTTATTTTTACGTGTGTCAAACGACAAAAGAAAAGTAATTATTCAAACACGCCAAGTGCCATTAGAACACGGATTAAGCGACGAGTCATGTCGCGGGATTAACGCTAATCCCGATGCTCCATCATTTAAAATAATAATAACAATAATTCTCATATTCGGCACGGGAGGTCGCCATTAAATATATATATATATATATATATATATGAGTAGGTTTGTGTGCGAGTTGGGCGCCGGTCTGTTGCGCATGCGTTGTCCGTAGACGAGACAGAAGCAGAAACGACGATGAGGCGTGTGCAGAGCCCATTGTATTTCGTCGTAAAGTGCAAATGTCTCCTTTTATCATGGCTTAGCCAGCGTCCTCTAGTTCGTGTTTAAGGGTCTGGTAAATTTCCTTATTTAAAGCTCTGTTTTTCTTCTTTTATGGCGCTCAAAATGGCTGCCATTTATTTTGTCATTATTCAACTAGTTCAACCTGAAAACAAAAACAAAATGGATGGATCAATGAAATATTAATATTGATTAATATATTTGAATTTTAATTTGTAGTTTTAAACCGGAAATGGAAGTAGGATTTGGAATTTAAACCGGAAATTGGACATTTATTTGGAATTTTGGCTAGAAATGAGTTTCAATTTCGAAATTGTAACGGGAAATGGAAACCGATTTTGAATTAAAAAGCGGAAATGGTGAAATTAAAAACCCGAAATGGAAACCGATTTTGAAATTAAAAACCGGAAATGGAAACCGATTTTGAATTTAAAACCCGAAATGGAAATCGATTTTGAATTAAAAAGCGGAAATGGTGAAATTAAAAACCCGAAATGGAAACCGATTTTGAATTTAAAACCGGAAATAGAAATCGATTTTGAATTAAAAACCGGAAATAATGCAATTATAACCGGAAATGGAAACCTATTTTAAATATAACCGGAAATGGAAACCTATTTTAAATATAACCGGAAATGGAAACCTATTTTAAATATAACCGGAAATGGAAACCTATTTTAAACATAACCGGAAATGGAAACCTATTTTAAACATAACCGGAAATGGAAACCTATTTTAAACATAACCGGAAATGGAAACCTATTTTAAATATAACCGGAAATGGAACTACATTTTGAAAATTTGAGATTTGTTAGTTATTTCCGATTTTAAATTTAATTTCTGTTGGAAATAAAAATTATTCAAAAAGCAAAACACACACCCCTTTAAAATTCATAATTTCAACCAATTAAATTCTTTCATCTTCCACTTTCTTTACTTCTCATCAAACTGTAATTACATTCCTCTCACTTTTTCTTCCAACAAACCGGAAATATCACGCCATAAACACTGTCCAACAATTCATGCACGAAACTCAGAAGTGAACTTTTTTGCATTGTATTGAAAGTATATATTGTGGTATCTTATTTTAATCCTCTAGTCGAGCCGAGTCGAAAAATCATTGTTTCGTAGCCAAAAAATGTGCGCAACAATACAAAAACCCAAATGTAAATAATTTTTTAAAATATTTTACGATCGTTTTCGTTCGTTAACAATGGCACGCACATTTTTGGACTACAAATCGATGATTTTTTGACTCGGCTCAACTTTCGGTACAATGCATAGGCCATTAAGCAATGGGAGTTTCGTGCACGAATTGTTAGATAGAGTTTAGATGTATTATTGCATATTTATGATTGTTCTTGTTCTGTGTTTGAGTAAAACGTCAACAACGCATTTCATAACAACGCAAACTAATTATCCACATTAGTCCTACTTAAAACAAACTTGATCTCAGTTTGTTGACACCAGGTGAGATGAAGTGCTGCGCCTCTACTCGACCTCATTGAGTTTGCAGCGCCCCAAATCCCCGCTTTCCCTCTACATCCTGCATGGCACTTGTTTACTCGACCAGCTTAAAACCCGCATAAGCTATCTCTTAATCCTACACATTTTAATGGGGTTAAACAGCCCGATCCCAACCAAATCCCCTACTGCGTGCCGTAAACACAAAACAACATCACCGTAGCAACGCAAAAAATCACCTCTAAACCGAATTCCACCAAAGAGAGAGAGAATAGGCGAAAGCGGCTACTGTGACCATACACGCCATTAACTGACAAAAAAGAATCTGACTCGCATTAAAACTGACTAATTAACATTGACATACAAGAACTGACGTTAAAACTAGAATTCAACCAGAAATGAACGTGGTTGGAAAATGTGAGATCCACGTCGCAACTACAAAGATTTATATGTGAAAAAGGACAATTTGATTGCTCGCTCCGAGATCGGAGATTGGCTTTGGTCTCATCAGCTCGAATCTGACCCAAGACGACCCGCTCTATGTGCCCGGAATCCTGATGCCAAATTCAAACCGCGTTCTTTCTATATAGCATCACGAAACGGCGCTATTGTCCCTTGTTTATTTATTTTTTCTCAAAGAATTCATTATTGTTGGAGAATAATGGATTTGGGCCTCCAATGGGATTTGGGATATTGTTTTTTGTCTAGGGAACCAAAATTTTTCTTTTTTGTCAAAAAGTTGTGACAAAGCATTGTTTTGAGTTATTGGATTAATTTATGGAGTGTAGGTGTAGGTGGTTCTTGAAAGCGAGGGATAATCGTTAAATAGTATTGGTTATGGGATGTTTAGATGTTAAATCAAGATTCTGAAACAACAATCAAACAGTTGAATATGGGTTGTTGATATGCAACATTTATTAAACTCTATCTAACAATTCGTGCACGAAACTGAGAAGCGAACTTTTTTGCATTGTACCGAAAGTACCGTATTTTGTCGATTAAAGGCCGCGGCCTTTATTACAAATTGCGGTCGAGGGGTGCGGTCGTAATTCAAGGGCGGCGTTTAATTCGTTTGGTCATAAATTGCCTTGCATGTACGCAACTAAATTGTAAAACGTGTGTTTAATCGATTTTAATGTATTTAATACGTGCAAACGTATTAAAAACGTATTAAAATCGTTTGAACACATGTTTTACAACTTAATAAGTTGCGCACATGCAACGCAATTTAGACAAAACGATTTAATTAAACCGTAAACATTTCGAATAATGGCCGTGGCCGTAGTTCGAGTGCGGCGTTTATTTCGAATTACAGCCGAGGGGCGCGGCCATAATTCAAGGGCGGCCGTAATTCGAGGGCGGCCTTTAATCGACAAAATACGGTATATGTTGTGGTATCTTATTTTAATCCTCTAGTCGAGCTGAGTCGAAAAATCATTGTTTCGTAGCCAAAAAATGTGCGCAACAATACAAAAACCCAAATGTAAATAATTTTTAAAATATTTTACGAGCATTTTCGTTCGTTAACTATGGCACGCACATTTTTGGACTACGAAGCAATGATTTTTCAACTCGGCTCAACTAGAGGATTAAATTAAGATATCACAATACAGTGAACGCTCTCTATATGGGACACCGTCGGGTTCGGAAAAAAGCGTCCTGTCTACAGAGTGTCTGGCCTCGTGGGTGACGTCCTGTAGACGGGACACAAGCCAAGTGTCCTGTCTACAGAATTTTTTCAAAAAAATAAAACGGGTCTAGGACAACTAAACGAAGGTCAATTCGGCGTGGTCAATTCGGCGAGGTCAATTCGGTGCAGACAATTCGGCGAATAGGTTAATTCGGCGAATTTATACTGGCCGAAGGTCAATTAGGCGAATGGTCATTTGGGCGAATTTAAAAAAAAAATTAATTTTTTTAAAACAATAATTGCTATACGTATAGCATAGAATGGCAGTGCCATTCTATGCTATATTGCACACAAGAATATCAGATTCTTATGCATTTTCATTATGAGGCCAGAGGCCACAAAATATATGGCAAAATATTTTTTAATCAATTTTTTAGTGTTGTGTAGTATTATTTTATTGTGAACGGAACAAGTTTACTACAAAGAACGGAACATGTTATTATTGGTTATAGTAGTGTTAGCTCTGTAGTCTGTTGTATGCAAAAGCAGATGAAACAAATGAAGCAAGTTGTTGTCAGTGTCAGTGTGACCGGTAAGAATTTTAATTTTAATTATTTTTTTAATTTTTGTTATATTTGTTTATTTTGTTTTACCGCATTGAAAAAGCAGCAAAGATAATCGCAGCAAATTATTCAGCGATGTTAGATTTGTTATGGGGTATTTTTTAATTTTTTAACACTACTATATTCAATAATAACATGTTCCGTTCACAATAAAAAATATTACACAAAAATTGAATAAAATATTTTGCCTTATATTTTGTGGCCTCTGGCCTTATAGTGAGTGAAAATGCATAAGAATTTGATGTTCTTGTGTGATAATGAGTCATTTCATACTATGCTATACGTATAGCAATTATTGTTTTAAAAAAATTGAATTTTTTTTGAATTTTTTTTTTAAATTTGCCCAATACTGGAGTTGCACAACTATGGTTTGCCATCTATTGGCAAATCCACGCAAAGGATTATGGGATTGATAATGTTACAGAACGCGAGATTTACATTGCGCCAATTGACTATCACTCAGTTTGGACTTTAAGAGTTTAAATTTTTATATAAATACTTCAATATTTGTCATAAAAATGATAATAAGTGCTATAAGTGTCCCAAATGTTGCAATTAATTTGTTTTATTTTGTAAAAATGCAAATTAATTGCCTTTTTCAATTTCCACTTCAGTTTTGTCAAAACTGACAAAACTGAAGTTGTGACAAAACTGAAATGGAATTTGAAATCAGGCAATTAATTTGCATTTTTACAAAATAAACAAATTAATTGCAACATTTGCAACATTTTTATAGCACTTATTATCATTTTTATGACAAATATTGAAGTATTTATATAAAAATTTAAACTCCTAAAGCCAAAACTGAGTGATAATCAATTGGCACAATGTAAATCCCGCGTTCTGTAACATTATCAATCTCATAATCCTTTGCGCGAATTTGCCAATAGATGGCACAACCATAGTTGTGCAACTCCAGTATTGACCATTCACCGAATTGACCTTTGGCCAGTATAAATTTGTTGAATTAACCTATTCGCCGAATTGTCTTTGCCGAATTGACCTCGCCGAATTGACCTTCGCCCAGTTGTCCGGATCCCAATAAAACATTTAATGAAAAAAGTGAAAAAAGTAATGATTTTTGTGGGTGGCGTCCTGTAGACGGGACACTTGGCTTGGGTCCCGCCTTCAGAACGTCACCCACAAAATCATTACTTTTTTCACTTTTTTCATTAATTTTTCAAAAAAAATTAATGAAAAAGTGTAAAAGTAATGATTTTTTCATCAATCAGCAGTGTTGAACAACGTTACGTTTTAACGTTACGTTAACGTTAATATCGTTAACGTTACGTAACGTTACCGTAACGCGCTACAAACGGCATTGTCATAACGTAGCGATAACGTTTTTTTTAAATTTCCATGGTAACGCAGTAACGGCACACTTTGCGTTACATTGTGCATTACTACGTATGCACTGTGCAGTGTCATATAGTGACAATAAGTCAACAATTCAACAATTCATCATATCGTACAATCATACATATAATAAATTCATTCTGTTTCTGGTTATTATTTTTCCCATTCAAATATGAGTTAAATATGAGTTATTTTTCATTAATTTTAATTTTATTATTAATTTATTAATAATGTTTTTGCTATTTTTAAAAAATATTTATATTTATTTTTCATCTTTTTTTCACTTTTTCATTAAATTTTTTTTGACAGTAACGCAAAAGTAACTGTAACGTTAACTTAAAAAACGTAACTATAAGTAGTTACTTTTCTGCAGTTACACCAGATAACGGTAACTGTAGTAACTAGTTATTTTTTTAAAACAGTAACTATAACAGTAACTAGTTACTGTTTATGTGTAACGCGTGCAACGCTGCCAATCAGTGGATCGTGGCCAGTCCAGAGAGCGGATATTGAATACACGGGACTGGGATCTAGTGTCCCACGTCCCATGTCCCATGGATTCGGGTCCAGGAATATGTGTCCCATGTACAGGGCTGGCCCGTCTACAGTATGTCTCGTCTCTAGAGAGCGTTCACTGTATATACTTTGAGTTTCGTTCACGAATTGATAGCTAGAACTTAGATGTTGTATCAACATCAACATCAACATCAACGCTGAATTAGATGATTGATGATACAACACGTGTTTTTGGCTACTTCATTATTCGGCGAAAATTCGGTATTTGCTATTTGGTATTCGGTGAATTTACTATTCGGTACATCTCTATTAACTTTTTTACCTACCTATCCAGCATTTGACATTCAATAAGTCTGAAATCAAAAATGTCTCTCATATATATTCATGGAACACCTCGACTCCTAATTGTCGCGCATAAAAATGTCACCTCGTAAACTCCTGTCGCAGACGCCATAAATAGAAAATGTCGCTACGGCACTTTCGCAACCAACGCGAACAAGAGTTATCGAAACACCGAGCGATAAGTCAAACTCTCCTCTTTATTGTGCACGTAGCCATAGCAACGCACCAGCTGCAAATTACACTCCGACCAAATGCGGAATTTGTCCCGGATTAGAAACAGCAACAAAACACGTCTTTAAAGCCGCGCCGGGTTTTAATTTCAGCCTTGCCAATATCCACGTCCGAAGCCCCTTCGGTGACCCATCTGCCGTCCCTAGCCCCATAAATGGTGGCAAACGACAGAATTTGCTTCAAATTAAGCCGTTAAGGCGCTGGCCAGCGCCCGAGTGCCTGGCAGCACGTGGGGGTCCAGCGCGAAAAGGAAAGTCAAGGCCGAACGAATTCCACCAGCGTCTGCCTTTTATTCGCGACCGATGGACTGTTTTTCTCTTCCCCTCTCCCCTATCCCCTTTGCTCATCTCAGCGTTGGAAATTGTGGTCTCCGAGCCCATTTGGATCCGCATCGGTTGGGAGGGACCGGGGCTCGATCTTTCGGTCGCGCTTCACTGCATTTCACCGATGCAATGCAATGCCGTTGCAATGCTGTAGTGAGTATAAATGGGCTGCTTTTATTTTTGTATTAGATCTATTTATTTATTTTTCAAATGAATGATGAGATGAATGTGGCTGCAGTTGCCGGTCCAGTGAGTGGAGGTAAAGTATTGCCAATAATGGAGAATGAAGATTCGACGTGGCGGGTTCCTGCGGACATGAAATGAATAAATAAATAAGTTGTCAACGCTCGCGGTCAATTTAAACGCTTTAGGCTCTGCTGTGTTTTCTTGTTGTTATCCATGAAACAAGATTTTAGAAATGTTGATTCAATATAAGAATGTCATTTTTTATCAACATTTTTTCAACATTAAGATATAATAACAAAATGTTGATTTAACATTAAACGAATGTTGCATATCGATCGACAACCGATAATTCCACCGTTTGATTGTTGTATCAAAATGTCGATGCAACATCTGACGGATGTTACGTCTGTGAACACAACATTCAAACATTCGATTGACGTTCAAAAATGTTGAGTCAATATTGGCTCGTTTCGTGGGTAGGGGCTTTATTTGTGTCGTATTTCCTGGAAAACAATGGCATGCCGGTAAAAGCGAAAGCGAGTCTGACCAGTTTTTGACAAGCAGGCAAGTGGTTATTTTTTCAGCAGGCCGTAAAATTTGAATCGGTGCTGTAAAAAGATTTCCATTCAGCTCATCAAGTCGATTTAAAGTATCGAGTTCCTTTTCTATAATGCGTGACGGAAACGTTTTCGCTTACTTGGTGCTTCCATTTTTAATGATAAAAAAAGTTGATTCTTATGAGAGGGTTTCAATGTGCAATTTGATCATATAATGGTTCCACCAATAAAATCACTGCTGGCTATTTTGTGACTCTTTTGGACCCATTATACCGGAAAATTTGAATTATCCGGCATTCTTGTCAGACCAAGGAGTTAGATTGATTCAATTCCTTGGTCAGACTTATTATTATCCGCCATGCCGGTGTTTCCGGGGAAATAAACAATTATCAAAATTTGACCCAAAGGTACTGCGTATATCTAAGAGAATTTTAAAATATCCATGAATGTGGTGAATAACAATTTGACGATGTTTTTATTGTTTTTATCGGATTTTTATGTTTAGATTGCAAAAACGCAACTCATGGTTTTGAAGGGGAAATGAAGGTATAGCTGGATCTATGGATTTTAGCAGTTTTCTGTCTACTCATTAGCAGCAGTTCGATCAATTCTTTGTCTTATATTTACATAGAACTGCCAATTTCGTACTCGAAAATAGTCACCTTGATTTTTCAGCTCCCAAACAGACTATTAACCCTTAGAAGCCTATCCTATGGGACAATTGACACGGGCAATAGTTCTGAATACAAATTTTTTTAAAAAAATTTTCAAAAAATCTGAAATTTTCTGGAGCTGTTCAAAAAGCGGTTTTACATACACTCAATTTATTTTATAATTTTCAGACTTATAAAAAAAAGTTATTGTAAAGAGAAAATATGAGCCCCTTAAAATCTCAGCTAAAACGTTTGCTGTTTTCGCTGCATTTTTTCTCTTTGGTGAGAGCGCTTTTAAAATACAACGCCACCTATATGCAAAATAGAGAATAAACGAAGCAGTCGGCACATGTTCAGTTCACATTTCATATCAATTGCAATTAATTGCACTAATTGGAATTAAAATTTAGTTAATATACACAATTATTATAAATAAATGATTAAAACATCTTGCGTGCTGTTCAAATGATCACATTTTGACCGAGTGTCTTGATTTTTACAATCGGTGACACCTAGCGTCAGTTGGTAAAACCATGGTAACCATGGTATCAGCACTAAAGCGCTTCAACTCAGAGTATATAAAACGTGTCAATTGACACCACTAATAGGTCTTTGCGTTGATCCAAAATGTGCACGAAACTCCCATTGGTTAATGGTTTATGCATTGTACCGAAAGTATATACTGTGATATCTTATTTTAATCCTCTAGTTGAGCCGAGTCGAAAAATCATTGTTTCGTAGTCCAAAAAAGTGCGTGCCATTGTTAGCAAATGAAAACGATTGTAAAATATTTAAAAAAATTCTTTACATTTGGCTTTTTGTATTGTTACGCACATTTTTTGGCTATGAAACGATGATTTTTCGACTCAGCTCGACTAGAGGATTAAAAAGAGATACCGCAATAAATACTTTCGGTAGAATGCAAAAAAGTTGATTTCTCAATTTCGTGCACGAGTTGTTGGATAAAGTTTAGATTTGCTGCGCAGCTACCTCTATTTCGTCACAAATCATCGAAAACTCATTGACTGAAATTTATTTATAATTAATAACGATGAATAAGAAAGTTTGAATTAAGTCATATCAAAGCGAGCCGGATCTTTAGCCGCCAAACGGAAAGCCGACATCAGGCTGAGTCAGTCCCCAGTGGCGATTTGCAACTAATTTACATTCTCAAGCTGCAGCCACCCTGCCCCAGACCACACCCCCACACACACCCCCCCCCACACACACACACCACCATCACAAGCGAAAGATAGAAATTGAGCTGAAAAGTAAAGCAAAACCAGAAAGCACTCGAGAGTCGAGACGAGATGAAGATGAGGTGCAAATTGTGTAAATTGTTGCCTTTGTGAGGGTTTATAATGGATGAAAAGACCGAACATCGAAGCTGATTAATTTATTCGATGATAATATTTCATCGCTGACAAGTTAGGTATAAGAAAATGATGGCTGCTTCTCATCACATTCTATTAGCATGATCACATGTCTCCTATCCTACAAACTGAAATTTCAATTACATTATTAAAAACTCTATTCGACAATTCGGGCACGAAACTGAAAAGTGAACTTTTTATATATTGTGGTATCTTATTTTAATCCTCTAATCGAGCTGAGTCGAAAAATCATCGTTTCGTAGCCAAAAAATGTGCGCAACAATACAAAAAGCCAAATGTAAATAGTTTTTTCAAATATTTTACGAGCGTTTTCGTTCGTTAACAATGGCACGCACATTTTTGGACTACGAAACAATGATTTTTCGACTCGGCTCGACTAGAGGATTAAAATAAGATACCACAATACATACTTTCGGTACAATGCATAGGTCATTAACCAATGGGAGTTTTGTGTTTTATTTATTTATTTATTTATTTATTTATTTATTTATTTATTAATTTTTTGTTGTTGATGTGCGCATGATGTGTGTAGTGTGTGGCATATTAAGAGTATTGTGCTGCAGTGAAGTAAAAGGGGTTGCTTTTGAAATTTGATTTGGTATTAAATGTTTAAATATTGATGATACAGTGAACCAATCATTTATATTGCTGACACTTTTTAACTTGTTTGATGTAGTTTTGTTCAGGATATTACGCGGTGAGATAGAGCTCGAGTCAGTTAGAAATTCTTGGGCTCTGGGGCCTGAATCAATTGAAAATCGATCAAGATTTAAATGTTGATGTCATCGCTTACATATCGATAAAAATCAATAAATATGACATAAATATCGATAAAATATTAATAAAAGTGACATAAATATCGATAAAAAATCAATAAAAGTGACATAAATATCGATAAATATGAATAAAAGTGACATAAATATCGATAAATATGAATAAAAGTGACATAAATATCGATAAATATGAATAAAAGTGACATAAATATCGATAAATATGAATAAAAGTGACCCAAATATCAATAAAAATCAATAGAAGTGACATAAATATCAATAAAAAAAATAATTCACGCGAATATCGACAAAAGTTACATAAATAGGCTATAGATAAAAAAAATCAATTAATCGATATTTAAGTGATTTTTAATAATTAAAAAATAGTCACTTAAGTATTGATAAAAAAAAACACTGACATTGATTTTTAACCTTCAGATACCCGGCGAAAAAAAACAACGCTAACACCCAGCAATTGGGACTTTAGTCCCACCTTCCAATTTTTGCCACTAGGTATTGTCGCTTGTAAAAACCATCTGCACTTGCGCACAATCCTGGCAGATTTTTATTAATTTTTCCTGAAATAGCCACAACATGTGGCAAAGTTGCCATAATTACAGTATAGGTGGCGCTTAACTGAAGCACTTTCGAGGGGTCCGACATTCGTCCGAATCTTTCTCACAGTCCTTCTGAATCTTTCAAATCCTGGATCTAAAAAAATTCTTTATTATCGATTATAAATAACTTAAAGGTCAAGTGCAGTCTAAAATTTAATTTTAATGTGTGAAAGAGTGTTAACAATAACATATATTTCATTTTTTTAAATATTTTATTGTTGCATATTTATTATTATATAACAATTCCAATATTCCTTCTCCACAATGCAAAGCTTCATGGTCAAATGACGTTCTCAATCCTAAAATTCAAATGATCCAGAACTAGTTCTCAGGTTTGGTCGAATTTCAACTCTCTGAGCATGCGCATGAATATGCGCATGCTCAGATGGTTATTTTGTTAACAATCAGAACTGGTGACGTCATTCAAACCTTGCTCGACCATGATGCATTGCATGACAAACGAGGCGAGCCAACTAGACATTGTTTTATTTATAAAATAATAAATATTAAACAATAAAATATTTTAAAAAATGAAATACATGTTATTGTTATCACTCTTTCATATATTAAAATTAAATTTTAGATTGCACTTGACCTTTAATATCAATAATTTGTAGTCGATATTTGTAATCAATAACGCAGGTTGCAATTTGGCGTGATATTTGTATTCAAAAGCTTGTAAAAAGCACACTGACTTCATTGTCAGTTTACTAACAACTAGGCCTGTGCGATATTGCGATATATCGCAACGCGATAATTTTTGGAAACAAATATCGCGATATATTGTTGCCTATCACAGTGGCAATATATCGTATTGCCGATATATCGCTGCTGCGATATTGCGATATGGCGATATTATGCGATATTGTTAGATCGACATATCACGTATTATCACCATGTCGTAAAATATCGCCATATTGCGGAATATCGGCAACGGAAAATTATGATAAAAAAACCAATAAGCGTCATAAACCAAAAAAGTAAAAAAAAAAAAACCCCAAGAATGTCAAAAAACAATTAAAAAACCTCAAAAACATCAATCGCAATATCGCCATATCGCCATATATCGCAATATCGTCGAATATCGCCATATCGCAATATCGCCATATCGTTTCTAACGATATTGCAGTATTACGATATATCGCATCGATATCGCTTTTCGAGCAATATCGTATCGCATCGGGTTGGAAAAATATCGCACAGGCCTACTAACAACCCAGAATTTAAAAAAAAACATTAAATCTGGTACCAAATTATTAATCTTTGCCGAATCCCAAAGATTTATCAAAGATTCGAATTTTTCTCATGTCAAATCCCAATTGTCGGACCCCTCGAGCGCTTTTCACAAAATGCGGTGAAAACAACTTTTATCAACTGCTGGACATCTAAGGGGAACTTTTTTGCATTTCAAATTACTAATTAATCTGTTGCAATAAAAGTCTGAAAAAATTCTGAAACGTGTCATCGTAGTCTTGAGATTTTCAGATAAATTTGAGAAAGTAAAAAAATTTATTTAACTCTCAGAAGCCTCTCCTATGGGACAATTGTCACAGGCAATAGTTCTGAATAAAAATTTTTTTCAAAAAGTTTTTCAAAAAATTTGAAATTTCTGTGAGCTGTTCAAAAAGTGGTTTTACATACACTCAATTTATTTGGTAATTTTCAGACTTATAAAAAAAAGTTATTGTAAAGAGAAAATATGAGCCCCTTAAAATCTCACCTTAAAACGTTTGCTGTTTTCACTGCATTTTTTCTCTTTCGTGAGAGCGCTTTTAAAATCCAACGCCACCTATATGCAAAGTAGAGAATAAACGAAGCAGTCGGCACACGTTCAGTTCACATTTCATATCAATTGCAATTAATTGCACTAATCGGAATTAAAATTAAGTTAATAGACACAATTATTATAAATAAATGATTAAACACCTTGCATGCTGTTCAAATGATCACATTTTGACCGAGTGTCTTGATTTTTACAATCGGTGACACCTAGCGTCAGTTGGTGAAACCACGGTAACCATGGTAACAGCACTAAAGCGCTTCAACTCGGAGTATATAAAACATGTCAATTGACAACACTAATAGGTCTTTGCGTTGACCCAAAATGTTAGGCGTCTGGGGTTAAAAAAAAACCTAATTACAGGTATGAGGGCTGGGACTATAGTCCCATAGAACGGGTGTTAGAAGATTAAATGAACGAAACTCGATATTTTCATTCGATTTCTAAATCCAATCCTCGTCCTTATCCAACCTTCCTTTCCCCTTAACCCTTCTAAAAGCACTTAGAAAAAACGCATTTCGTAGGCACCGAACGTGCATCACGTGCTCTTATCCTCCCGCGTCAATGACGTCATAAACGTTGACACGTGTTCGACGCCATTCGAATTGTTTTCTTTGCTTTTTGTGTCCATCGGGAGCGAGATTGCGTGTCCCAAATTAATCCAACATTTTCCCCCGAAGATTTCGTCCGTTACACCGACACCGCGCCTAATGGCGACGGTGGGTGCCCTTAAGTGGCCATTACGCGCACTCGCAGCCACCAGGCGGTGCTCTAAAACGAGTCTTGGCGCGACTGTCTTTTACTATCCGAATCCATTTGCGACGGACGAAGAAAAGGAAAAAAAGAAAAATATTGCAAATTATTTATTATCGGTGATATCAATAGAGGGCGCTGCGGGTGGTGATGATAGGGGAGGGCCATCTGGTGGTGGCGATTGAATCTCGCGTTGTCAGTCGTGAATCACGCGTCCACTCACTTCCGTTCCATTAGTGTTCGAAATTAACTGGACCGAGTCGAGTGCTTGGGGTTCTTGAAGAAAATGACTTCCATATGGCAAATCGATGTAGTTTTTTTTTTTTTTTTTTTATTTGTTTGGATCGAGAAGTTGGAGATTAAGTTTTTTTTTATGGTGCTTCTTTTTTGCACGCTTGGAAAGTGATGGAATTTGGTTTTTGTTGGTTTCAAACTGAAACTGAAAGTGTTTTTTTTTTTTTAAATTGAAAGTGAAACAGTAGGTGCATTCAATTAAAACTGATTTCACTAAAGTCTATTTTACCTATAACTCGGATTGGTTGTGGCAACTAACTGTTAAATGGTGTTGCGCGGAACAAAGTAGTTCTAAACCGGTGAAAACTGGTCGTCAAATGTTCGACCGGGCCTTCTATTTATCCAAGATGGCGGTTTTGCGCGGTTCGACCGGGCCATCTATTTATCCAAGATGGCGGTTTTGCGCGGTTCGACCGGGCCATCTATTTATCCAAGATGGCGGTTTTGCGCGGTTCGACCGGCCATCTATTTATCCAAGATGGCGGTTTCGCGCGGTTCGACTGGACCATGATTAGTACTGATCATGGACCGGGCCATCAATTTTTTCCAAAATGGCGGTTTCACGTGGTTTATTCAAAAACGACCTTTACTTTCATTGGTTACTGACAGACATGTGACTTAGGATATGAATACTGTCCTGCGATCAGTCCACTGACCAATCCAAGTTACTTCAAACTTATAAGTAACTAGACTTTAGGTGCATTCAGGAACTAAAACATTTTCATGTTTCAGTCGTTTCCCTCGTTTTATTTCCTGAAATGTGTCGTCATTTTTGGAAACGTTTAGGTTTAAGCTAAGAAATGCGCGTGCAGGCGCGTTTTAGGAAACGCTACAATTTCAGCACATGACTGCTTTAAGTCATGTGATAGAAGCTAAAACGTAGCTAAAACGTGCCTTAGATTTTTACACTCAGAATTATAGACAAAACATACACAAAACACACACAAAACTAACCACTCGCAAAATTCGTTTTTGACGAGTTTTAGTTCCTGAATGCACTTACTGATTTTTCTGTTTTTAAAAACCGGATGTAGACGGTTTTGAGTTTTCACGTCATATTCTGGAAATCGGTTTTTGTGAAAACGGATTTCGTGGAAGTGAGGTTTTGGTCGCTTTTACCATCAAACTGAAAGTGGTTTTTTAAATATTGAAACTGAAACTGAAACTGAAGCTGTTTAAAAACTAAAACTTTCAAAATGAAACTGAAAATTCAAAAAATTCAAAAAATTCAAAAAATTCAAAATGAAAGTGAAATTCAAAAAATTGAAAATGAAACTGAAAATTCAGTAAATTGAAAATGAAACTGAAAATTCAAAAAATTGAAAAGGAAACTGAAAATTCAGTAAATTGAAAATGAAACTGAAAATTCAGTAAATTGAAAATGAAACTGAAAATTCAAAAAATTGAAAAGGAAACTGAAAATTTAAAAAATTCAAAATGAAACTGAAAGCTCTTTGCAAATCAAAATGAAATTGAAATAAAAATATCATGACGACTGACGAGAGAATAAAATGATACGTCTAAACGTCATTTTGACGTAAAATGCCAAATGTCATCACTGGGGAAAACATTTTTCTAAGAGAATCTAACTCATAAAAACTATCGGCGAGAGCGTATGCGCGGATTTGTTGAATTCAAATTTCTGGTTGAATCTCATTGGTCGGCGCGTCTATTGTTTTGATTATTTAGCACCATAAAAAATATCCGAAAATAAATTTGTTTTATCCACTTCTGAAACAATTAGCCGTCAGAGCGAGCCACTTCACCCCAATCCCAAAATGGCGATGGCGCAATGTTTCACAAGATTTCACGAGATTTTGCGAGATTTTACGGGATTCTACAGAATTTACATTCGCTCCGGTATTTTGTTAAAATCCCTGTAAAATCTCACAGAATTTTGTAAAATCTCGCAAAATCTCGTAGAATCCTATGAAATCCCGTGGAATCTCGCGAAATCTTGTGAAGAAGTCCTTTGAGAAATATAGATATAGATTTGTTGTTGTTGTAGTTTTTCGCGTTAGATTCTCTTCCCGAATTGAAGTACAGCAAAGGCGTTCTGGATTGGACGTTTCATGTCGGTGGCAAATGCCTAGGCTACACTGCAAAGTTCCAGCAAGAAATATATACAACCGTTTCCAACACATTGCGAGAAACTCCCATTGGCTAAAGCTTTTTTCCAGCTATTGTTTAATGCACGTAAAAAAATAATTCGAAAAATGACCATAAAAGGACATAAGCGAACAAAAAACGACGATAAAAATAAAAATGACCATATATGGTAGTTTTTGGTGGTTTTTAAATACAAATTTATACACATTTGTATTCTGGCGAGCTGAAGTTTGAAAAACTCAAACTTCATCTTTAACGTTTTTTCGTCTGGTGATGGTGACAAAAAATTGAAACGCGTCGGTTGGCGCATTTCAGGTGTTCGTGTTAGTTTAATTGAATCAGTCATCCTCATCCTCTTCCTCATCAGCGTTTCTCATTTGCTTTTGGTTTCTCCGACATCTATGCAAACTTTTTCATCTTTTGTTTTTTTTCTTTTCTTTCTTCATCAGTGTCAAGATGAGCAAATTTGTCTTTCGAAGATGCTAAGATAAATTTCCAAACTTTCAACCAACAGCTAAACTCTATTCAACAATTCATGCACAAAACTGAAAAGTGAACTTTTTTTGCATTGTTCTGAAAGTATATATTGTGATATCTTATTTTAATCCTTTATTTGAGCTGAGTCGAAAAATCATCGTTTCGTAGCCAAAAAATAAAAAAAAAAAAAATGTTCGCAACAATACAAAAACCCAAATGTAAATAATTTTTTCAAATATTTTACGAGCGTTTTCGTTCGTTAACAATGGCACGCACATTTTTGCACTACGAAGGAATGATTTTTCGACTCGGCTCAACTAGAGGATTAAAATAAGATACCACAATATATACTTTCGGTACAATGCATATAGGCCATTAACTAATGGGAGCACGAATTGTTAGATCGAGTTTATGTACATATCAATGTATCAGTAAAGGAAATTTCCGTTTAGTGCGCCTGCACGCTGTTGGTTAGTTCACATTGAACGTAACTTAACATAACTTGCAAAAATTTAACGTAAGTTAAGGAAAGTAATAACGTATAGTTTTGTTCGCACTATAGCTGCATGCGTTCAATTCATCTCGATTATGTATAATCTAATTATACTGCTATTGCTAAATTCAAGATGGCTACCTGAACAATTGCCATATGCGTGTTAAATGATTCTTGACTTATTCCAGCTCATTCCCAGTGGAAAATTTAATGCAAATTGATTTTTAGGGTATGTTATCGTGTCAAAAAATCCTAAAATTCGCCAAAAATCCGCCAATTGGAAAATCTCCATTAAAAAATTCCGATTAAAAAATTTTATTTAATTTTTTTGGTTTTTTTTTTTCTGGAAAAAATTGGCGGAAATTTAGCGATTTTCACCTTTTAGAGTCAGCGGATTTTAGCGGAATTTAGAGGTTACCAAAGCGGAATCCAGATTTTAGACTGGCCATACCTTAGTTGAATTAGTTGTATGACATTCTTATACCATCTTGTTGAAAGATGAATTCTTGATAACCGGGATACAATTGATTGTCTGATGGCAAAATGAAAGTTTGAAATATTTTTGCTGGTGCATTTCTGAGTTAATAGTACTTTTAACAATGTGTACAGATTTTGTTTCTGCGCAGTATAAGCACTCGGACATAATTATACTTGCTTGAAACATTGAAGTACAGCAAAGGCGTTCTGGATTGGACGTTTCATGTCGGTGGCAAATGCTTAGGCTACGCTGCAAAGTTCCAGCAAGTAATATATACTCCGTTTCCAACACATTGCAAGAAACTCCCATTAGCTATACTCTATTTATTATTTCGTGCGCGAAACTCCCATTGGGTATCGAAAGTATATATTGTGGCATCTTATTTTAATCCTCTAGACGATCCGAGTCAAAAAATCATTGTTTCATAGTCAAAAAATGTGCGCAACAATAGAAAAACCCAAATGTAAAGAATTTTTTAAAAATATTTCACGAGCATTTTCATTCGTTAACAATGGCACGCACATTTTTGGGCTACAAAACAATGATTTTTTGACTCGGATCGACTGGAGGATTAAAATAAGATGCCACAATATATACTTTCGATACAATATAGGTCATTAACCAATGGGAGTTTCGCGCACGAAATAATAAATAGAGTATAGAGCCTTTTCCCAGCAATTGTTTAATGCACTTAAAAAAATAATTCGAAAAATGATCATAAAAGGGCATAAACGAACATAAAAATGACCATATATGGTAGTTTTTGGTTGTTTTTTGTATTAATGTGCAAAATTTCTGGCGAGAGGGGTCGCTGTTTACGACGCGACAATACCAGTTGTGAGTTGTGACGAAACAATCGCGATTTAGTCTCGCTTTTATCTCGTTCTTTTCCATATTGACTATGGTTTTAGGATTTGTGATGATTTTGTAATATCAAAGTTTGTCACAACGCGTTTTGAGAGGATCCGTTTGGAATTTGCATTGCACAAGTTCCTTGAGCCGAACTTGTTATCATGTGGAACGCGTCTCGCTCGTGTGTGTCCATAAATCACGCGACTGTCAGAACGTGCGGGTGATGGGGTCAAAGGTCAGCACGAGCATCTTGCTTTGTCTAGGTCTAATCGCAACTCCCTCTGGCGTTGGACATTTCAATTTGCAACGAAACAACTTTTTACACTTTTTTTTTTTACTTTTTCTTCGAACATTGTTGAGTCAAAGTGTTGACATTTGGTTGTGCGATTGTGATTGTTGTAGTTGTTGGTTCTATGTATGCTTTAAAGGAAATTCAATTTTGGAACTGGTTCCACGAAAGATCAATTTTGATCAAATTTATGTCATTTTGAGGGGTAACTGACCATCATGCAATGGCCACTCGTGGAAAAATTGATTTTCAGTATTTATGTTTTTATCAATTTTTATCAAATAAATCAATATGGTACCCAACTTCAAAAAAAAAAAAGAAAAAAATCTAAAATGGCTGCCGCTATTTTAGTTTTTTTAATTTTAAAGAAATCAAAATGGCGATTCTTTAAAATTCAGTTGAGCGCAATCTTTGTTCCATTTTGACATGGTCTGACAGCGCCTCGCGCTCTACCTGAGAAGAGATGGATAATCAGCCCACGTCTACATCCATCCACAGCACCCGCTTCAATGTTACATGTGTTTCAATTTTGTTTAAAGGTTTTACGACATCATGTTTTTTTATTGGTCCATTGGATCAAACATCGTTTAAAACTCTTAAATAATTTTTCGGAGATCTTTTGAAAAATATTAAAGGATTAAAACCCAATGTTGAAGTTGTGAAAACGAGCGGACGACAATATGAAAAAGTGCGAGATAAAAGCGAGACTAAATCGAGAATTTGCGCGATTATTGTTGCCAGTTGTGACGTAAATCTTATGTGATTAACATGGGGAGTACCAACTGTGACGTCAGAAACAGCGCCCTGTCAGCAGTGGCCAACAATGTTCGTCACTAAGCTCAAATAAGCTGTTTAGAATACAAAATAATTTTTTTAAACGTGTTCCGAAAACTTTAAATAATAAATAAAAATTATTTCGGCCATTTTAAGAGGCGGCGAACATTATTCAGTCATAAAATTTTTGATGTCGTAAACCCTTTAAAGACTAAAGACGACTGAAAACAAACAACTACAACTTTACTTCATCCATATTGACTAATTGATGCATGCGCAACATCCCAAAAGGACCCCGCGTGACTGAAATTTGTTTGGTTTTAAAGAGGCCATTTGCATTCGATTAACGCATACAAAGTGTTCATTTATCGCGCAATAAATCAGGAAACAACGTTTTCATTAACAGGTATAAAACTGTAGCTTGCTGCTGTTATATTCAAAGGGGCGATGATTTACGACCCGTTATGTTTCGATTGATGCTTTCAAGTGCCCACTTTTATACTTTTATTCCACTAAATCAACGTCACACTAAAAATGCGACAATTTATAGCAGCCATTTTGAATTTTTTCAAAAACTAAAATTTATTATTAAATTGTTACTTTTTTTTTTGCAACATGTTTCTCAGCCTTTAAAATATTGTTTACCGGCTTGGAGTTGAAACTCGATTATACAGAAACCTAAAGGTGCATTTCAGCGCTACAGCTTGAAAATATGAAACAAAGAAGAAGAAGACGAAAACCATTTTTTCTATCTAAAAAGTGCATCATTATATAACTAATATCATGCCTAGAAAGTGCTGTCTAGCAATAAGGCTCATCATGACTTTAGGCCTGGGCAGCCAGCTGCAGACAAAAGGGTAAGGCAGCCTGCCAGAGGCATTAGGGGCAACTTGCCACAGGCATTAGGGGCAACTTGCCACAGGCATTAGGGGCAACTTGCCACAGGCATTAGGGGCAACTTGCCACAGGCATTAGGGACAACTTGCCACAGGCATTAGGGGCAACTTGCCACAGGCATTAGGGGCAACTTGCCACAGGCATTAGGGGCAACTTGCCACAGGCATTAGGGGCAACTTGCCACAGGCATTAGGGGCAACTTGCCACAGGCATTAGGGGCAACTTGCCACAGGCATTAGGGGCAACTTGCCACAGGCATGCGTTATGTTATAGGGGAGTCTACCGCAGGCATTACGCTGTAGAACAAACCTTGATTTCTGGATTCATGAAGCTTTTCCATTTTGGAACTAATCATACAACAAGCAAGTGTGCTCCAGGAGTCGATATAATACTGAATACCATCGTTATATTTTTAAGCTGCTATATACTCGTAATATTACTGACGGCAAACTCCAATCGCACATTCGACACGTCGATACCACATCACAATAGGCCATAGGGAGTTTGTGCAACACACCGATAATGAAAAACGATACGCTCTAGCTATTTTTCAAGCACTGCTAAGTCGACAGATATTTCTCTTAAGTATTATCCTCACTGCATTGGGATATGGAAAATATTCTTTTTTGCAGTTATGCCAAGAGAAAAATGTGGTCTGTAATTTATTCAAGACATCGTTAGACATTTGGATCATACTTTATAAATCAAACAAAGAACATCATCTTCTTTGCACAAGAGCTTCAAGTTTTATACAATAAAATCTGCTGAATAAACAATACTACACACATCATCCTACCATTGAATAGATAGCTGAACTTTTTCTAGCGTTAATTCAAAGCTAACAGAATTTGCATTCTACCTTAGATACTAGTTAATGGATCAATAAATAGCACCAGATTTGGACACATAATTGGGAAAAAATGGCCTTTTTTAAAACGTAATATTATGCAACTGGTCCTGAAAGGATTAACAACACTAGTGGCAACCGTAACCACATGATTCATAATCTCATAATCTGATTATACTATTTTTGTCGAAAAGTGAGATGTCGCGCAATGCAGCAGCGGCAGTCTGCCACATACCTTCTGTTATCAAGAAATAAGAGAAAAAAAGATGCATTTTCTACTTTTTAGTGCATTTATGAAATTAGTGTTAATAGAAAGTATGTATTTTAAAAAATGATTCTTAATCTCATAATCTGACTATGCTTCTTTCGTCGAAAAGTGAGATGTCGCGCAGTGCAGCGACGGCAGAGTCTTATTCTCCAGAGATAAGTGTTTTGCGGGTAAGTTTATCAACAGGCGAAGCGTCGCGTTTCAACAAGACCTCGTTTCATTTGGTGGGGGAGGCGGGAAAATCGATGGGGAAGATTCATCAGGCTGACGGCAGCTGGATAAATCATTTCCGCCGAGTCCATCGACTTCCTGCTAGGTTAGCATTTAACCGGAAGCAGTTGGGATTGCATTAGAGGAGGGTGGGGCAGGTGGCAGAGTCGTTAATTGCTGGACGACTCTAACTTGGATTTTTCCCGACAATTCAATTACAAGTTTGGCTGTTAGGGATTCCATTGTAACTCGGCCTAATGAGGGTGAGTCGATGCGAAGGGAAAAAATCTCCGGGGATCGAATATTGACGATTCATTAACGCGGGTATCAAGATCCTAATAAGACGGTCTCCGTTGGCAATTGCAAGATACGTTTCTTTGTTACCATTTAGATGGAAAAAATAAGTTCTAAAGTTAGGGGAATCAATATATAGAGTTTGCAGCACTATAAAAACTCCTGGTATAGCTATAATATAGTGGAAAAATATGTACAAGTATTGTTGTTATAATAAGTTTGAAATGCACTATTAATTGGAAAGCAAAATTATTAAACCATAGTAACCCACAGCAATAGAAATAAAATCAGACATTCCATAGTTTGTCATGCATTGAAACAGTCGTATTCATTTCATATAACGATATTTAGAATCTCCAAATCCTAACAATATCCGCAAGCTAAATTCTATCCAACAATTCGTGCACGAAACTGAAAAGTGAACTTTTTTGCATTGCACCGAAAGTATATGTTGTGGTATCTTATTTTAATCCTCTAGTCGAGCTGAGTCGAAAAATCATTGTTTTGTAGCCAAAAAATGTGCGCAACAATACAAAAACCCAAATGTAAATACGTTTTTGTTCGTTAACAATGGCACGCACATTTTTCTACTGTGAAGCAAAGACTTTTCGACTCAGCTTAACTAGAGGATTAAAATAAGATATCACAATATATACTTCGAGCACAATGCATGTGTCATTAACCAACGGGGTTTCATGCACGAATTGTTAAATAGAGTATATACTTCTCCGCTATGCTAAAATTGTAATGTAAAACTGATTACTGATCATAATTATAAGAGAAAAGTACCTGCTGCAAATGCTGGTCTCATTAAGCCATAATGATGATGGGCAATAGTGGACAAAAAAAACTTTTCTTCATTTTGGTATTTTGAAGTTTGCTCACCAGAGGCGTGAAAAAACATTAAGATTTAATGACATCAGAAATTAACTTGGCGAAAGAAGCGTCGCATTAAGGTGCTGTGATTTTAGTATGCATGTGCTAACACATAGCTGTGGGCAGAAATTTACACCAAAGCATAAAAATTAAGGTTCCATGAAAATATTTGCACAAATTATCATAAAATCATCATAAAATCATCACATTATCCTTATGGGTTTTCATCAGGGTGTTTAACAGGCATGGTCAGGCATTAATGCCAGCACTATACAATTTTGCTACATATCAAGTTTGGATTTATCACGAAGATATGACATAAGTACAGACTATAAGGGTCCACCCAAAGTTTATCACAGATCCCAAAGAAGACTTTCAAAAGATGTTTTCTAAATGTTAAAGTGTCACAGTTGGTCAATCATTACAAGACATAGATGTTGAAAGTTGTTTCAGTTTGTACCGTATTTCTCCGGAAACAGCGGCATGCCGGATAATAGTTAGTCTGACCAGGGTGCCGGATAGCGGGTTCAGAATAGCCACCTGCCTGCAGTGATTTTATTGAAAACTTGTTGTAAGGGTTGTTGTTTTAAATTTTACAAAACAATTCATCACCAATTTCATCACCAATTTCATCACAAATTTCATCACTAATTTCATCAACAATTTCATCACCGATTTCATCACCAATTTCATCACCAATTTCATCACCAATTTGATAGATTTTTACTCCAGTAGTATGCTCAGTTTACAATTCTTCTCACTGTAAATACGTACATTTTGTTTTTTACGACACCGATTTGAACTGTACAGCATGCCGAAAAACAGAACACTTTGTCCATTTGTCAGAATCAGGTCAGACTATCTTTACCATTACCATCCGAGGAACATTTTTTCAAAATGTATTGGCTTGGTTTGAATAGCTAAAGACCGAAAAAAGACTTGAAAACCCTCAAGACAAACTTGTACAAAACTCTATTTAACAATTCGTGCACGAAACTTCCATTGTACCGAAAATATATATTGTAATATCTTATTTTAATCCTCTAGTAGAGCTAAGTTGAAAAATCATTGTTAAGCTGGGTTCTCACTTGCGATTTTTCCGCTTTATCGCGCGAATTCCGCGCGGAAAACAAACGTCAAAATTGCGCCATCTTTAAAATTGAATTTTTTTTTAGGTTTTTCTGTGTCTTTGCTGCATGTGGGAACCTAGAAAAATTTTCAATTTTAAAAATAGCACAATTTCGAGGCAAAATAAGTTTTAAAAAACCGCAAAACGCAATAAAATCGCACGATTTTACCGCAAGTGAGAATCCAGCAATAGGAGGTGAAAAAATACGAAAACGGTCGTAAAATATTTTTAAAAAATCATTTACATTTGGGTTTTTATATTGTTGCGCACATTTTTTGGCTACAAAACAATGATTTTTTGATTCAGCTCGACTAGAGGATGAAAATAAGATATCACAATATATACTTTCACTAGAATGCAAAAAACTTCACTTTTCAGTTTCGTGCACGAATTGGATAGAGTTTTTAGGTACTTCAAGCATGACACCTAAACTCTATTTATTATTTCGTGCGCGAAACTCCCATTGGTTAATGACCTATATTGTACTGAAAGTATATATTGTGGCATCTTATTTTAATCCTCTAGTCGATCCGCGTCAAAAAACTATTGTTTCATAGCCAAAAAATGTGCGCAACAATAGAAAAACCCAAATGTAAATAATTTTTTAAAAATATTTTCGAGCATTTTCATTCGTTAACAATGGCACGCACATTTTTGGACTACAAAACAATGATTTTTCGACTCGGCTCAACTAGAGGATTAAAATAAGATGCCACAATATATACTTTCGATACAATATAGGTTATTAACCAATGGGAGTTTCGCGCACGAAATGGTAAATAGAGTATAGATAACATCATTTGAACAATGCTCTGCAATCATTCACTTTGCTTCACTATACATTTCGTTTCATTCAACTGAGATTACATTGAAAACTGTCTCTTCACAGACGGATTTTCGCTTAAAATCTTCGCCATTATACCGTTGGCCTATCTACTTAAAGCAAGAAAGAAAAAGTTGCAAAACAACTGGTTGAATCGAGGGGTCCGACATTCGTCCGAATCTTTCTCACAGTCCTTCTGAATCATCGGAATCCCGAATCCCGAATCTCAAAAAATTCTTTATTATCGATTATAAATAAATTAATAATCGATAATTTTATAGCGATATTTGTAGTCGATATTTGTAATCGATAAAGCTGGTGCACTGCTTGTAGCACCAGGTTGCAATTTTGCGCAATATTTGTGATAAAAAGCTGGTAAAAAGCACACCGACTTCATTGTCAATTTACTAACAACCCAAAGTCTAAAAAAAAAACATTAAATCTGGTACCAAGTTACTAATTTTTTGAATCTTCTGAATCCTGCCGAATCCCGAAGATTTATCAAAGATTCGAATCTTTCTCATGTCAAATCCCGATTATCGGACCCCTCGGGTTGAATGCATCCATGCAGTGATGCAAGCAGTGTTAAGTTTTTAAAATTTACGAGGGTCACATGATAATAATTAAGCCAGCAACAATTGTCAGAAACGCATTTAGTCTTCATCCATCCACGAAACGAAATTAATAATCGTTAAATACAAGTGATGCGTGCGAGTGCAGGCGCATTGGCCTTTGGCCTCAGCCCGCATTGCATGAATGATATCCTAACTAATAACTACACCAGCTCAGCTCTAGAGCTCACTCCTACACTTCTCTCACGTCGCTTGTTAGCTCTGACTTAACACCAAATTACGTCGCGAGAGGGCTCTCCGATACACACTAATGAAGGCGCTCTACACGACAGCGCCACCACGCGCCTCTAATCTCATTTACAACATCTTAACCTTCTATTCGTTATCAATTTCAAACTGAATGAAAGATTAGACCTTTCAGGAGGGGGTTTATTGATCCATGAGTGATTGAAATCCAAACCTTGTTCCCATTTGATGGCTCAAATGGGCTACTCTTCATGAATGAACAAAAAACCCGACAGTTATTTTTTTTTTTTTTTTTTTTTTTTTTTTAATATATAGATGCGGAAACTATTTTACCACCGGTGGGGAATTTTAAGTATCAAAACGGGAGGTTGTATTCTGGACTACGGCCAATTGGCGGTGATAAATTAAAAAAGTATTGGGCTTGTGGTTTGTGCAAGGTGTTTGACTGATTAAAAAACTAACCCGAGATAGTGTAATCGACGCAACTTTGCCAAAATTACAGCCGAAGCGGAGGGAAAATGGCGGCAGAATTTTACGACAATTGTTGCGATAGTAGGCAGTGCTCATGCGCAAGTGAAGTCGTATACACGACAATTTGAAACGAGATTTTTCAAAAATCTTGTCCGAGAGTGTTGGAGCGAAAAAGACTCGTAACAAGTCTCGTAATAATAAAAATCTCGTAGGAGAAATCGCAAACTGTCTAATAGAGAGTTTGCGATTTCTCATACGAGGCCGAAAACGAAATTTTCTGATAAATTTCGTTCTTTTTAAATTTTGTTAATAATTTTGTTAATAAAATGTCGTATCGGTGTTTGCGATTTGTCACGAAACGTATTACATACGACACTTAAATCGACGGCAACAATTTTTAGCAGAACTAGACGAATTAAGTCTTAAGTATTGGGCTTGTGGTTTGTGCAAAGTGTTTGACTGATTAAAGCACTAACCTGCGATATTGAAATCCATCCGCACAAATTTGCCAAAATTGCAGCCGAAGCAGAGGGAAAATGGCGGCAGAATTTCACGACAATTGTTGCGATTGTATGCAGTGTGCACGCGCAAATCAAGTCGTTTTGAAACCGGATTTTTGAAAAATCTCAATCGAGACCTTTCAAACGAGAATACATGTGACGAGATTTTTTTTAACAATATGTCATTATTTTGGCATTCTCGTAATGAAATAAATCTCGTACGAGAAATCGCAAACTGTCTAATATAATTAGAAATTTTGCTTCATATCTTAGAAAAAAGTTTTCTGTTTACATCCAGAGATCGTAGTTTTTGTTGTTTTAGCGATGTATGTGTATGCGCCAGATGTTAAAGGAATTAACACATTGGATGGTACATAAGTCCTAGAGATAGCTTGGATATCTCAAGAGTATAATTTAATTGCACTTGAAGTGAGAGAATAAAATTGTTGCATGTTTTCTTTTATAAAGTATCTCAGTCTTCAAGAGAATCTTTAGTTTTAGGGTCAATTTTTTGAAAAGTTGATGTTTCCTTTAATGTCTGGTCAAAAATTCAGACCGGTATCTTAGAAACTGGTGGAAAAGAAGTGAAGATTTTTTTCCACTGGAAAGTAATTTCAGTTAAAAACTTGTTGAGCATGATTGGTTTACTAAAATAGAGCCTTGCAGTGAAGTATCCTAGTGAAGGGTTGCAGGGAAGCCACTACCATAGTGAAGCATTGCAGTGAAGTGTCGTCATTTTGTTGGACTTGGACAACTCTTTAAAAATGAATGACTTGGCTGAGAATTGTGTCTTGGCTAAACTAGGAGTTATTTTTCCGTAATTTATAGTGAAATTTAGAGGTACGACATTCATCCTAATCTCAGACATCCGAATCACAACTCGCTAAATTAACAAAAATTAGACTAAATCTATTAAAATCTCATTCAATTCTTTTGAATTTTTTCTAAATCAATTAAATTTTGTTGCCAAATCTTCTGGATCCTAAAAATTATGTTAAAAATTTGAATGTCTAATGGTTAATTCACATTGATGTTCGCACCACTGCGTGCAAGATAGCAAACTCTATCCAACAATTCGTACACGAAACTGAAAAGTGAACTTTTTTGCATTGAACCGAAAGTATATGTTGTGGTATCTTATTTTAATCCTCTAGTCGAGCCGAGTCGAAAAATCACTGTTTTGTAGTCAAAAAATGTGCGCAACAATACAAAAATCCAAATGTAAATAATTTTTTCAAATATTTTACGAGCGTTTTCGTTCGTTAACAATGGCACGCACATTTTTGGACTACGAAACAATGATTTTTCGACTCGGCTCGACTAGAGGATTAAAATAAGATGTCACAATATATACTTTCGATACAATGCACAGGTCATTAACCAGTTTCGTGCACGAATTGTTAAATAGAGTATTGGAAGTAACGTAACCTAAGAATTTACGGCAACCAATGAGAACACAGGTAGTTCTCGCATGCAAAACGAGACGAAATGAGAAATTACATGATTGGCCGGTTTACATTTCCTGTCTACAAACAGTGTGAACAAAACCATACATTACTTTCTTTAAGTTACTTTAAATTTTTGTAATTAACGTTAAATTTTTGTAATTAACGTTAAATTTTTGTAATTAACGTTAAATTTTTGTAATTAACGTTAAATTTTTGTAATTAACGTTAAATTTTGTAATTAACGTTAAATTTTGTAATTAACGTTAAATTTTGTAAGTTACGTTACGTTAAATTTTCGTAAGTTACGTTACGGTAAATTTCCTAAGTTACGTTACGGTAAATTTTCCTAAGTTACGTTACGGTAAATTTTCCTAAGTTACGTTACGGTAAATTTTCCTAAGTTACGTTACGGTAAATTTTCCTAAGTTACGTTACGGTAAATTTTCCTAAGTTACGTTACGGTAAATTTCGTAAGTTACGTTACGTTACGTTAAATTTTCGTAAGTTACGTTACGTTACGTTAAATTTTCGTAAGTTACGTTACGTTACGTTAAATTTTCGTAAGTTACGTTACGTTACTTTAAATTTTCGTAAGTTACGTTACGTTACGTTCAATGTGAACTAACCATTACAAGCTGATTTTGATTGTCGTTAAAAGGACTTATAAGTAAGTCTATGGTACCTAATTTAAGTCAATCACAGTAAATGGTTCTATTGATTCAGTTCACAAGAGAAAAATAAGTTTAAAAATCCATGTTCCACCACCGGAACTGAATTAAACTTTTTTTTTTTTGCAACATAAAAATTTATTATTACATAAAAAAAATTTACAAATAAATAATTTGAAATTTCACACTTCCGCTCAAATCAAAAGTATTTTTTTCAAAATATCACAAACTGAATACAATATGGAAGTTATTTTCATAATTCGGCATTCAAATAATGATAAATTTGCCTTTTTTGTTGTGCATGAAAATATATTTACTAAATTGCTGAAATTATTTAAAAATTGGATTAATTAATTTTATAAAATATATATATTTTTTATTTTTTTAATGTTATTTTTACTTTGTGTTTATATTGCAGGGATCAGTGCTGGATAATTGTGATAAAAGTCTTTCGGCCATCATGATTTGGTCATTTAGTGCTCTTACTTTAAATGAACTGGAAATAGTAAAAAAATATATATATACATACACTATTTTATGTAAATATAAAAAAAAAAATAAATAGACATTTTGCGATTTTTCGTACGAAAAAATTAAAATACGAAATCTCGAAAAAAAACGAAATTTTAATATTATTTCGTTTTAATTTTCTCGTTTTATTAATTTCGTAACGAAATATAAAAAAGATTTCGTACTTTATTTCGTAAATACGACTTGATTTGCGCATTCTCTGAATGAAATAGCAATATTCGTCAAATTCCGCCATTTTCCCTCCACTTCAGCTGCAATTTTGGCAAATTTGTGGCCATTTGATTATCTCAGGTTTGAATTTTAATCAGTCAAACACCTTGCACGAACAACAAGCCCAATACTTAGGCTTAATTTGTGATAAGGTGCCTGGTTATGCTAAAAATTGCTGCCGCCGATAAATAATTAAAAATATTTCGTTTTTTTTTTTTTTAAATTTCGTAATTTTTCGTACGAGAAATCGCAAAGTGTCTAATAGTTACTTTTTAATTTGCATTGATTTAATGTTTGACTGGAAATTGATTGTTTTTTGTGAAAAATTTCTATATGAGTAAACGAAATCCCGAATTAAATTTTCGTCTTGATTCGCATACTGCTGACTCCGTTTGACCGTTTCGTTCAAAACGGACGAGTAATCATTAATATCAAACGGTAGAATTACAGAATTGGTTAAACACGCAGCGAGTTGGATGATCAAATGTGCTTCAGCAGTTAAATACTAAATATAAAAAAAAAATTATTTGAGTAATATTTATTTTTTGGGAATTTATGCACATTATAAAAACTTTTTTGAACTTAATGGGTTTACGACTTGAGATATTTTATAGCTGAATAATTTTCGCCGTCCCTTAAAATGGCCTAAATGATTTTTATTTATTTTTTAAAGTTTTCGGAACACGTTTAAAAAAATTATTTTGCATTCCCGAACAGCTTATTTGAGCTTGGTGAGGGACATTGTTGGCCACTGCTGGCAGGGCGCTGTTTCTGATGTCGCAGTTGGTATTCTCCATGTTAAATACATAGGGTTTACGTCACAACTGGTAACAATCGCGCGAATTCTCGATTTGGTGTCGCTTTTATCTCCCACTTTGTCATATTGTCGTCCGCTCGTTTTCACAACTTCAATTTTGGGTTTTTAAATTTTTCAAAAAATCTCGAAAAATTATTTTAAAAGGGTTTTAAATCATGCTTGATCTAATGGGCCAATAAAAATTATGATGTCGTAAACCCTTTAAAAATGTTTTTTTTTTTTTTTTTTTTAAATAAAAAATAAAAAAAATCATTTGCCGCTCACTTTGTCGAATTTTTTCATTTTTCTTCACATCGAAATCTGTGATTTTTAAATGAATATCAACAACAGGGACACCAATGTTCAGAAACTGTTTCGACCCATCTGAAAAACTGTTAAAAGAAAATTAGAATAAAATGTAAAATAAATTTTTAAAAAAAACTCACTTTGAGGTTCCGTAATCGGAATCGGTATGTAGATAATTCTCGAATACATTAACTTTCTTAAAATCAAAATCCGGGACCTAAAAACTCGAAACTTGTTAAAATATTATTCTTTTTAAATTTATTTTTATTTACTTTTTGTATCGATTCGTTCAAAAATTTCGCGAGACTCGGAACCGTCCATGTTTGAATTGATGATGGGCCATCGAGCAATACGTCTATATTGATGTAGGCTACCATTTTTTCCGGTAACCAATGGGAATTTTTCTACCACAAACAAACAACAAATGAATGGAACAAGTTCAATTAACAAAAAAATGCTTCTCCGCATAAAAACTGTATTTTTGAGCTTTTTAATGCCGAAAAACTGAATTTTTCTGCCTAAAAACTGCCTTTTTCACCTTTTAATGCCTAAAAACTGCATTTTCCAGCTTTTTAATGCCTAGAAACTGCATTTTTAAGCCTTTTAAATGCCTAAAAACTGCATTTTTCAGCTTTTTAATGCCTAAAAACTACATTTTTCAGCTTTTTAATGCCTAAATACTCCATTTGTGAGCCTTTTAATGCCTAAAAACTGCATTTCTAAGTCTTTTAAATGCCTAAAAACTGCATTTTTGTGCTTTTTTAATGCCTAAAAACTGCATTTTTAAGCCTTTTTAAATGCCTAAAACTGCATTTTTCAGCTTTTTAATGCCTAAATACTCCATTTTTAAGCCTTTCAAATGCCTAAAAACTGCATTTTTAAGCCTTTTAAATGCCTAAAAACTGCATTTTTCAGCTTTTTAATGCCTAAATACTGCATTTTTCAGCTTTTTAATGCCTACATACTCCATTTTTGAGCCTTTTAATGCCTAAAAAGTAAAAACTGCATTTTTAAGCCTTTTAAATGCCTAAAAACTGCATTTTTCAGCATTTTAATGCTTTAAATGCCTAAAAATTCCATTTAGATTATGCATTATGGAATCACTTGTGAAACACAAAATTGGAATTATCCTGCATAGATTTTCCGATTTTGCATCTAAAAATGGATTATCTAAGGCCAATTTTTCTTCATTTTTATGCTCAAGAATAGGCATAATTTTAACAAATCTTGGCATACTTTTAACCATTTGGCGATCCCCAACGGATTATCATGAACCGAATCCCAACTGCAAAACACGATCGTTCGCCGCGGTTGGAATTTATCATTTTTAACCAAATTTCCATAAACCCTCGCCAGTTCGAGCAGCAATCCACTACTATGAAATGAACCCTTTCCGAGATTCCTCTCACTCCCGATCAACACGAACCGATCTAACAAATAATAAAAATTAATTAATCATTCATGCCATATTCAAATATCTATTTCATACCTGGCTCGATTTTCCCTCTAATAACTCCAACTACATTACTCACATTATGATCCTTCTTTCGATAATGCGCGGAAATCGATAAATGTTTACCGCTAACTAAAAAAAAAATTAAAAAAATGATATTTTGGAAATATTCATTCAAATTTTTTAGTGGAATAATTATGATTCGAATTTACTCATTCGAATTCAACTTGACTCGAAAATCGTTTGTGATTTTCCAACTAGGCGGCGCGTCCTGTCCCTTCATTTCTCTAGAAAAATTTTTAAAAAAAGAATTTTTTTTCTTTCTAAGATATTAACTTAAAAATAATTTCTCACTTTAAAAGTTGTTTTGCATCTTCGAAACTGATGAATTGAATGGGAATATCTGATGGGAATAAATTGAGTGGATCTATTAAGTAAAAAAAAATATTAAATCTTTTATGGTTAGTTCACATTGACTGTAATGTAACGTAACCAATGCTGCCTAAAAACAGCATTTTTGAGCTTTTTAATGCCTATAAACTGCATTTTTCTGCCTAAAAACTACATTTCTGAGCTTTTTAATGCCTAAAAACTGCATTATTGAGCTTTTTAATGCCTAAAAACACATTTTTCAGCTTTTTAATGCCCATAAATTGCATTTTTCTGCCTAAAAACTACATTTTTCAGCTTTCTAATGCCTAAAAACTGCATTTTTCAGCTTTTTAATGCCTAAAAACTGCATTATTGAGCTTTTTAATGCCTAAAAAATGCGTTTTTCAGCTTTCTAATGCCTAAAAACTGCATTTTTCAGCTTTTTAATACCTAAAAACTGCATGTTTCAGCTTCTTAATGCCTAAAAACTGCATTGCCAATTTGGAATGACCCTAAAAAAATCGCTCCTGATTGGCTGCGATTTGGATCGCTATCAAAAAAAGAACTGGCAGCATGTGCTTTCAAAAATCACTTGGCAAAAGGCGATTTTTAACCGGAAATAAGCGGATTAAAAATGGTGCCAAAATCGCAAAGCGACGCGATTTGCACGATTCGCGCCCAGTGTGTCACAAAATCAATTTTGAGTTTACGTCTTTGATTTTAAACCCACAATAAATTGTGCAGCCATCTTGCGTTACGTCACTGAGCGGTGTCAACAATATTTACCTTCAAAATCCAAATCGTACGAATTTGTCGTTGAGAACAGAAGTAAACCCACAGCGCCTTTGGTTTCGGCGATGTACACCTGGAATTATTTCCAAAAATTATTTCCATTTCCGTTAAAAATAAAATATTATAAAAAAAAATAGAAAATACTAACAATTTCCCAAACGGGAATAGAAGTCAATCGAACGAGAATTATTTTGTTATTAATCGCGATCCCTTTGCTCTGAAAAATTTGATAATCTTCCAAACTTCCCAAATTGGCGTAAACAAATTGAACCTATTCGAATTAATTAATTGAGTGATTAATTAATTCTTAAATAGAAATTCAAAAAATTGATTCCCCCGATATTTTACATCATTTATATCGCTTATATCAACGGACAGTGGGCAAAACCGTAAATGATTCGTGCAGTTAGCTTGGAAAAGTAATCCTTCTTTACTTTTTAATTTAACCTGTGAAATAGAAAATAGCAAATTTTATTCTCACACAACAAAATGCATGTAAAAATGGATTTTTGAGTCATTTTTGCATGAAAACTCAATTTATGTACTCGAAAGTGGGCTTTTCGTGCCTTAAGACGAATTTTTACACGTAAAAAATGGATTTTTGAGACTTTTTCGCACGAAAACTCACTTCATGTAGAAAAAATTGTCCTTTTTGTGTGTAAAAACGCATTTTTACACTTAAAAAAGATTTTTCAACTTTAAAAATCCATTTTTTGAGCCACAAAGACAAATTTTTGTGTATAAAAATGTATTTTCAGAGTCATTTTTGCATAAAAACAGAAATTATTTACATAAGAAATTTTATTTTTCTGCTCAAAGACACATTTTTATGCATAAAAATGCATTTTCTGAATCATTTTTGCACGAAAACTCAATTAATGCACGTAAAAGTGTGTTTTTTGTGCACTTTTACGCTTAAAAAAGCATTTTTGACCCTCAAAAACAAATTTTTTTCGTATAAAACGCACTATCTGAGTGATTTTTGCACGAAAACTCCATCAATGTACATAAAATCGTGTTATTTGTGCCTAATAATGCATTTTTACACATTAAAAAAACCATTTTCAGCCCTAAAAATACATTTTCCAAGTCATTAATTCACGCAAACTGAAATTATTTACATAAAAAATATATTTCTAGACCGATTAAATTTTACCCCATTGAATAATTTCTCATCAGGTTCACTCAAAGACACAAAATCGTGATCAACCACCACACTATCCAATCCACATTCCCTCATCTTCATCGCCGCGACTTCAAAATCAACCCTAAAAAAAAAGAAAAAAAATCAAAAAATGACTCAAAATATCAAATTAAACGAACCAAAACAACAATCTCACTTAAAATATTCCCTCAAATGATCGAAATTGACATTTCGCATCAACTTAACCGCGAAATTCGCATTTTCCGACCTCCGATCGTCGACGAATTGACAACCACCGGTCGCGGACGTGACCGGGTAGAGAAACAAGAAGAGCAAGTAAGCGAGAACGAAACCGATGGCGAGCGCGATGGCGCTGAAGAATAGCGCCGATTGCACGCACTGTTGTCTCGAGATAGCCTGTGGCCAGAGTCTCATTTGCATGAGGACACTTTCGAGCGGATCCCGCGAAAACTCCTCTACTTCTTGGTCCGACCAGTCGTAATCGGCCTCGATCGGGGTCGAGTTGTTGGTCTGATGGTTGCGCCGCTCGTGGAGGTTCATTAAAGGCACGGATGACATTCTGTCCGCTTGATTCGTGGTCATGTCGTTGATTAAGATGTTTGTTATTTTAAGGCTGTTTATGGTTAATGTGTGGTAGTGGTTTGATGTTTTTTGGCGGCCATTTGTGTTTGGTTGACAGCGGGATCTAGTGATGAATTGTTGAAGTGAATTTGTGTTTGGAAATGTAAATGGAAAATTATAAATGGTTTTTAAAGAATGGTTTATGTATGGAGTGTGGATTAATATCAATTGTAAATTCATTAGAAATGAAATGGAAATACATTAGAAATTTAGTGGAAATTTATTGGAAATTCATCGGAAATTCATCGGAAATTCATCGGAAATTCATTAGAAATTTATTGAAAATCCCATGTAAATTTATTGGAAATCCCATGTAAATTTATTGGAAATCCCATGTAAATTTAATGGAAATTCTATGTGTATTTATTGGAAATCCCATGTAAATTTAATGGAAATCCCATGTAAATTTATTGGAAATCCCATGTAAATTTATTGGAAATCCCATGTAAATTTATTGGAAATCCCATGTAAATTCATTGGAAATCCGTTGTAAAGTCAATGGAAATCCCATGTAATTTTAATGGAAATCCATTCTAAAGTCAATGGAAAATCATTGTAAAGTCAATGGAAAATCATTGTAAAGTCAATGGAAATCCATTCTAAAATCAATGGAAAATCATTGTAAACTCAATGGAAATCCATTGTAAACTCAATGGAAATCCTTTGTAAACTCAATGGAAATCCATTGTAAACTCAATGGAAATCCTTTGTAAACTCAATGGAAATCCATTGTAAACTCAATGGAAATCCATTGTAAATGTAATAGACATCCAATGTAAATGTAATAGACATCCAATGTAAATCCAATGTAAATTTTTTGGATTTGAGACATTAGAAGTGGATTTGATGCATTAAAAGTAGTTTTGATGCATTAGACGTGGATACATTTGATGACATTCTAGAGAATTCCCATCGAACATCGCACATCATTTCAACTGGTATTTTCTTAAAAAATACGTAGTAATTTTATTTCCCAAAATTTCCTACATCGGCAATAATTTGTAAACGCTTCTACAATTAATATAAACTGTAAAATAAAAATAAAAAGAGGTAATAAAATCTCCAATTCGAATCGGATTGGTGTCTTTGGAATGAGATAAAAAAAAAAAACAATGCGCTATAAACTATTCATGTATGACATAAATTGTAAAAAAATTGATATTAGGTAACCTTCCCAACATTTCATTTCAATCAATCAAAAAATGTCAAATCTGATTAATTAATTAATCAATCAATTAATTAATTTACATTATTATCAATTATTTCTTTAAAATCTTGTAAACGGGTAAAAATATTTACATATTGTCTTATTAACATATTCACATTTGTCAATCAAAACAAAAATTTAAATTTAAAAAAAAAATTAAAATTTACATAATAAAACACAATTGGCAGTATCGTTAAAGACTAGTCACTATTTTACATATAAAACACTAAATAATAGACAGTTTGCGATTTCTCGTACGAGTTTTATTTCGTTACGAGAATGCCAAAATAACGAGATATTGTTAAATATCTCCGTCACATATATTCTCGTTTCAAAGGTCTCGATCGACATTTTTCAAAAATCTCATTCCAAATTGTCGCGTATACGTATACGACTTGATTTGCGCATGCGCACTGCGTAGTATCGCAACGATTGGCGTGAAATTCTGCCGACATTTTACCCTCCGCTTCGGCTGCAATTTTGGCAAAGTTGTGTCGATTACATTATCTCGGGTTAGTTTTTTTAATCAGTCAAACACTTTGCACAAACCCCAAGCCCAATACTTAGGCTTAATTTGTGATAAGGTTTCTAGTTCTGCTAAAAATTGCTACCACCGATTTAAGCGTCGTACGTAATACGTTTCGCGACAAATCGCAAACACCGATACGACATTTTATTAACGAGATTTAAATAAACG
>JH431955.1:131056-148239 GCA_000239455.1 Strigamia maritima | reverse complement strand
ACCAACTACGCGAGATACGGAAGTGATAACCCAGTGTGTGAAAATTGTATGGAAACTCAGAGGGAAAAATATACACATAACTTATCAAAACATGACAATCTGCATTTATTAACAGAGCACTGACTAACAATTACTTATACAAATCTAAAGCCAGGAATAATATACTATCGAACAGAATGTAATAATATAAGTATACGAGGGTAATCTGGAGTATGTCTAGGTCTGGATCTCTATCAGTCATTCCTGGTTGGTCTGGAGTGGTTCTAACAGGATTTGGAGTGGGAGGTCGATCCGACTAACGGTTGACTTTTGGCTGTATTCGTCACAAGGTTTGGGCTGGCATTGCCGAATGACAATGCGTCCCAGACAGATGATGATCAATACTCGGGCCATTTGACCAGAGTGTCGCTAACAAGACAATACGATAACATAGATACCGTAAATGAGAGTTGAGTGGGGTGTCGGCGTGGGTCAAGCAACCCACTTGGCCTTCATCCTTATAGTCGGCGCTCCGCATCGCGACTAACACGTTAATACGATAATTATCCAACCCAAAGTTGAGCGGTCACGATAACTGGCACGTCCAGATCAATAATCACCACTCTCCGATGTGTCACAACATCATGTCATCATCACTTTTGTATATTCGCGGTACATAGGCCTTTCATAACATAAATGCTATGGCTCACTACGGTCTTTACGGTTGTTGCACCCTGGCGGTTCGAGAGTCTTAAAAGCGTTCTGAAACCACGTCAACTAGGTAAATCTGAACATAATATCAATATATCTTTAAGGGTTATCTGGAACCAAATAGAGCTCTGCAAGCCCTTTTTATAGTGGTCGCTCACTTGGTGGTCAGCCTGTGTCCAATTGAACATCAATATGACCATCAGAGGCGGGCACTATAAGCTTAACTATGACATGCAGGGAGTTGGCCAATCGGTACAACTTCCTGCCAGAGTCCAAGTGAACTCTGCTTGACCAGGGTCAAGGGTCATCTACACACACTAGGAAATAGGTCGCAGGTGCAACCAATTACCCCGATACGCAAGAAAGGACTAAGGGTTGCAAGGAATTCCTTACAACACTTTCCCTAAATAATAATCACTTTTACAAGTGATTTCCATCCAATGTATAAATAATAATGTGAAATATTATTATTTATCATAATTCAATAAACATACACTCTCTTATGAATTATTTACTTGTCAAACTGTTCTTAGTTACTTATTAGACCCAAAAGTGAGAATAATTGATAGCTGTAGTTTGGATATGGCGCGGACAAACTGTCAGCGCCATCTAGTGGCAGAATAATAAGTAGTTTCCGATTTTGGACCGTCACAAAATAACGATTACTCATGTTGTTGCTTTTTATTTTAACTAATGTTTTAAAATTTTTACATAAAGAATTTAAAAATCAAGTATTTGTAAATTTTAGATGCAGTAGTTATTATTATTTAACCAATAATTTTAAGTAATAGTTTCCGGTAGTCACCAGATGTGTCATCTGCAACCGCTTCAGCTAGTTCTTTTCCATACATATCTCGATATTTCTCTTTAATACTTTGTAGATCAAGCTGAAAATTAAAAAAAATAAAAATCATGAATTAAAACTCGCAAGTTACCCGTACTACGTAACTTAAAAAACTTTTTAAACATTTTAACACAGGAGCAGACCAATGATGATCTCTGGATTCCCGTAAAATTTTGTTAAATCAAATCCCAGGCCATAATAACTCGTGAAATCCCGTTAAATCAAATCCCAGATCACCATGAAATTCCGTTAAATATAATATATAATCCCCTGCAGAAATCTTGTGCTAAATAAATTCCCAAAACCTGTGAAAAATGAATTGAAGTGAAGTGCCATCTACCGTTAACTTGCTACCACAAACCAAAGCACGTGTATTATACATATTGCATGGTTTGTGTGAATCAATATATTACCTCAGCTCGACTGACAATAATCCTAATTAATGATGTATCATCTGTACCTGGACCTTTCATTATATCATGCAATCTTTCTGCATAATAACCATGAATATCTTTGATACTCTTTACTGCAATTTAAAAAAAAAAAAAAAAAAATAAGAAAATAAAAAAAAACTATTTGATTTTCATACCTATGGCTGTATAACCATTTAGAACATCTCCACTAAATTCTTTAGCTAGATCCTCCTCTAGATCACTTTCAGTCAACTCTTTGTACTTTTCAAAGATCAATTGTAATTGGCCATAACTTTTTGCTGCTAAAATTGAGTTGAAAAATGATTCATCAGTGCCTAATCTGCCCACACCTGCCTAAAACAAATAGAAATATTATTGGCGAATGGTTTTTTCTTGAATATTTTAAAAGTTTCACTTCTTTTAATTGATTTGCATCTTCAGTGGCTTGCTCGTCATCTATTTCGATTGTTTCGTCCCGACCACATGATACTAGTGAACGAATTAGATCTTTGAAATCACCGCTTAAATCATCTTTTAAGTCAGTTTCCAAGTCATTCTTATATTCTGAAAAAAGTAAATAAACTCTGTCCAACAATTCGTGCACGAAACTGAGAAGTAACCTTTTTTTGCATTGTACTGAAACTATATATTGTGGTATCTTATTTTAATCCTCCAGTCGAGCTGAGTCGAAAAATCATTGTTTCCTAGCCAAACAATGTGCGCAACAATACAAAAACCCAAATGTAAATATTTTTTAAAATGTTTTTCAAGCGTTTTCATTTGTTAACAATGGCATGCACATTTTTGGACTACAAAGCAATGATTTTTCGACTCAACTCAACTAGAGATTAAAAGAAGATACCACAATATATACTTTCAGTACAGTGCATAGGCCATTAACCAATGGGAGTTTTGTGCACGAATTGTTAAATAGAGTTTAGTTTAAAAAGACGCCATAAGGATATCACGGGTTTCCATGGGTTTCTGCAGGTTTCTACGGGTGCCCATGGATTACCACGGGGTATTGTGAACTGGGATATGTAACACGGGTGAACTGGGATATGGAATTCCAAGTGTATGGCTTGGGTTTGTATATCATATGGACTTTACGTTACGTAGTAACGGGTACGTACTGCGCTAGTACCGTGAATAAAAAGATTTACGACATCAAGAATGTTTTGACTGAATATTTTTCGCCATTTTTTAAAATGACTGAAATAATTTTTATTTATTTTTTTAAAGTTTCCAGACCATAAAAAAAATCATTTTGTAGCTCATTGTTGGCCATTGCTGGCAGGGCACTGTTTCATCATCGATCGATTTGTTCTCGCATAATACTATTATGGTTCTCGCTTTTATCTCACACTTTTTCATACTCTGTCGTCTGCTCGGTTTTCACAACTTTTCAAAAAAGGACCGAAAAAAATTATCAAAGGGTTTTAAAACATGCTTAATCCAATGGACCAATAAAAAATTTGATGTCGTAAACCTTTAATAAGACTAGGACTCACTTTCTTGATAGAGGTTCTTGATAGCTGCTATTTCCTGGCAAATCATGAAATTATTTATTTAATCAGTTACCTATACTACATTAATGTTTTTAAAATAAAAAAACTTACATGATTTTTGTGAGTGCACATAATATCTACAATACACCATTCATCAGTTCCTAAACCCTAGAAATATACACAAAAATGATTAAAATTTATTAAGATCCTACCTGAATGTATAAGAATTTGGAATTTTTTATTATAAACCTTCATAGCAGCATGCAGACAATCTGCTAAATATTCCGAAGTAGGGTTAAGTAAAGCTAGGCACACATCTTCAAAATTGCCGCCTAATTCAGCTGTCAGATCTTCAGATAACTCCTAGTGTATGATTAAAGATAGTTATCTAAATTTAATGTTTTATTTTTGTTTTTTCTCACCCTTCCATACATAGTTTTATATTTCTTCTTAATCTCTTGTCTTTGAAAGTTAGCACAACCACCTAAAATGTCTATGAGAACTTTCTCATCTGTTCCAATTCCTCTCATTGCTCTTTGAAGTTTCATTGCTGCTCTTTCTGGGTTTAGTACGAGATTTGGAGTGACAGTTGGCTGGAAAATAAATCGTTTATTAATTATTTTTATCTTTTCTGAGCAGATCAAATATTTCCGATCATTATTTTTATCATTATTTTAATCAAAAATCACTTAAATCAATCAGTGGCTAGAAAATATTTCTATTTCTGGGAACAGCTTAATTGAACTGTATTGTGCACGCACATTAACAACAATAAAAAAAATTTATTGATTTAATAATTTATGAGCCTATTATCTTTTACGCCATTTAAGAATTTTTTATATGGAAAATGATCCAAAAATCGTTAGTAATAGAATTGCATTTCAAAATTAGGCTTCTTATTGTCAAATTTAAACAAATTATTTTCTTGGAAGTACATTTATTATTTAACAAAATTTTTTTTTTTTTTTTTTTTTAAATAATAATAATTTTTAACTTTATTTTGAATATTGAATTTATATTTTTGCTTCTACAGTACTATATTTTATAATTTTTTTTTAGGATTAAGCTAATTGAAGTAAGTTTTGTTATTATTATTAGTAATGTAAAAATAAAAGAAGACCAAGATTAAGTAAACGTTTATCACTGTACCTTGCCATACACTGCAGCCATCCTTTAAATTTTCACCAAGCGGAATGAGAAGAAACTAAATAATTGATTTTTATTATTTCTACTCCTGGTTTTCATAGTAACCTTGGTTTGCCACAACAAAAATAAAGTTTATTGATTGAACTTACTTTTTTTTTAATGTTAAATTTTTTTTATGTATTTTATTTTTTTTAATGAAAAAAAATTATTTCAGGGTAACGGTACATTGTAACAAATGGATAGTAATATGGGGCATGGTGGATAAGACAGCTGGTCAGTCACTGTATGAAGACTTGTAATTAATTATTTCCTGGTTTGTGTCATGGAATGCAGTAAATAACCAAAAGAGGGGGATGCAATATTTAATGATGCTTTTATGGATAGAACTTGTAGAAAACTAAAAAACAAAATTTTTTAAAAATTGTTAGCAAATACAGTATATAAAAGTATTATTTACTCCAGATACTTTAAACAAATTCAAAAATTCAAGATTTCTTAAAAACTAACTAGCTTATAAAAAATTTGTTTCAGGAGGATTTAAAGAGAAGGAAGACCTACCATTTCGTTTAAAATTTTTAAAGATTGCTGAAGTGGTTACTGAGAAAAAAATTAAAAACCACCAAAATCAGGTTTTTGAATTTTGACAATATCTCGAGAATTGTTAAAGATAAAATTAAAAATTAAACTAATCTAGGATGTTCAATTTCTTAGGCAACTTTTCTAAATTGGATGTATGGGTCTGCGAAGCTCTCAAAAAAAGTCATAATGGAGCTACGTAATGGTTTGTAACAATCAAAATTTTCAAAAAATCATTGTGACCAGAATTTTATTCCAAATCCAATGATACTCCAGGAGGTTTAACTGCATACATACCTCTAACACATCCAGGATGTATGACCTAATTCATCAAGAATTCTGGTCACAGTGATTTTTTGAAAATTTTGATTGTTACATACCATTACGTAGCTCCATTATGACTTTTTTTGAGGGCTTTGCAGACCTATACATCCAATTTAGAAAAGTTGCCCAAAAAATTGAACATCCTAGATTAGTTTAATTTTTAATTTTATCTTCAACAGTTTTGGAGATATTGTCAAAATTCAAAAACCTGATTTTGGTGGTTTTTAATTTTTTTCTCAGTAACCACTTGAGCAATCTTTAAAAATTTTTTACAAAACGGTAGGTCTTCCTTGCCTTTAAATCCTCCTAAAACAAATTTTTTATAAACTAGATAGTTTTTAAGAAATCTTGAATTCTTGAATTTGTTTAAAAATAATACTTTTATATACTGTAGATACCGTTCACCAATTTATTTTTTTTAAGTAAATATTTTTTTACTCCCTAACATACTATTTTTTGTAAAAGAAAATTCTCAAACTTTACTGCAAAACATTTAATTTTTTTAAATTTTATTATGTCAGGCATTCTTAATCTTGTTTCACATTTTATATACCACTTACAAAAATCGAAAAAGTTTCTGTACCACCCGATTCAGGAATTTTTACAAAAAATTTTCATTGATCTAGATATACATTGGATGCAATAAAATCAGTATGCATTTTATTTTACATCACTATAATTTCATCTATATTTTACGTTTATTTTCAGATGGGTGATTAAATTCCTTAAATTACAATATAATTTTAATTTTTGAGAAGCACACAAGCGTACCACACCTTGGATAATGCTGTGACATACCACAGGTTGAATAAATAAGTAAACAACATGAGAACACATTAAAATAAAGTTGGAAGATTGTGACCGTGTCACGACCCAGGCGCACGGCAACGGCCCGCGTCATGTCCCCCTAATGGATGGTGCGGACATGACCACTTCCGGTCAAGACAGGATGTAAGGGAAGGCAGGTAGAGGCAGAGCGGATCCAGGGACAGCAGTTGTTCAAGAGCCAGCAACCAGTGCAGACATGCATTGGCCAAGCTCCTCCAACTCCCTGGTTTCTGCTATGAATCCCGGGATCCCAGTTCTCTGGGCCCCGCCTCCATGAGCGAGAACAGTGGCTGCAAGTCCATGACAATGGGTTGCAGCATGGTTAAGATACTTCGACCACGCGGTCCTTGGTTCAACCGCCATGGCCCGCAAGTCGGGTTTGATCAGCACATACCGGTGGTACAGACATATGAGTAGCAGACAACTGTAATAAAGGCCAAACACCCAAATACAGCGTCGTCTCTGCTATTTCACATGATGAAGGCGTCCGGCGCAGTCCTCTTATTCCCCCAAGTAGGGACTGTGCAAACCGCCCCAGTCACAAGATCAATGGTTCACATAAGATCCATACTTGGTGAAAAACAAACAGCCCAGACTCCATCGGAGCTCGGACCGGGTATTATATTTATATACATACAAATTTATATAATCACCAGGCTTGGTGAAAAACAAATAGTCCAAACTCCATTGGAGCCTGGTGATGTATATAAATATACATGTATATAAATATAATACCCGGTACGAGCTCCAATGGAGTCTGGGCTGTTTGTTTTTCACCAAGTACGGATGTTATGAGAACGTTAAAGCCATTGATCTTCCAACTTTACCACAAGTTGAGAACTACTGCTATGCAATGATGTTTTGTTGTTGTAATTAATTAATTTACTTTTTATATTACCAATAATATAACTAGATGGCGCTGTAATTTAAGTCAGCTTATCAGTTTACATTTGCAGTTGAGGAGTGTCATGTGAGTATACACAACACAGAACTCAAAAATCCTTTAATTTATAAATTTACATCTTTAGATCATTGATTAAGTTCACAATGTCATCAAAAGAATTAGCTATAAATGTAAAACTATCTTCTAAACCTAGAATTGGCATTCTTGGTGGTGGAGTAATAGGAGTAACTTGTGCTGATAAAATCTCCCAAGAATTACATAATATTCATGTTACATTAATATCCGACAAGTTTTCACCTCACACAACTGGTGATGTAGCAGCAGGACTATGGTGTGAATATTTAACAGGCAGTGATCAATGCCAAGAAAAATTATAGTATGTATATAATTATTTTATTCATGTTAAAACAACAATAATAATAATATTTTAATTTTAATATAAATAGCAAATGGCTTAAAGAGTCTTTTGAAGCTATAGAACAACTGTACTTTGGTCAAGATGCAGCATTAGCTGGTGTTACTCAGTTATCAGGATACAGAATTGATAATAAACCTTATGTAAAGATAAATTTAAAATTGATAAAACAAGTTTTTTAATTGACCATACAACTGTACTTAAATTATTTCAGGAACCATTATTTTGGCAAAATATTGTGCATGGGTTTAGACATTTAACTGAAGAAGAATTACTAGTGTATGGTGATAATTACAAGTAAACATGTTGTTGACATCTAATTTTTTTTTTAATTCTTAGATTTAATGTTTAGTATATATTTATATTTTTTTTATTAATATTAATTAATATTATATTAATATTTTATTAATCAAATATTAGAGGTGGTTTGAATTTTACATCTTATACAGCTGAATGTCCTAAAATGCTGCCTTATTTGATGTCAAAGTAAGGAACTGCTTGTAGGATGTTGTAGGATGTTGTAGGATGTTGTTTTTTTTTTAAATTAATAGATTTGCTAATAGAGGTGGTAAGACTTTCAAATATAAGGCAGAAAATTTACATCAGGTATAATCAAATATTGTTTTTAATTAATTAATTAATTAATTAGTAATTAATTGACAATTCGATTTATTAATTAATAAAACTTTTAGTTGATTGGTCATTTTGATGTTCTTATTAACTGTACCGGAATAAATGCCAGTCAAGTAGTTCCTGATCCATCAGTTATTCCAATAAGAGGACAAGTTATGAAAGTAATTTTTCTACAATATTATTTTTAATTTTATTTATAATTATTTATTTTTTCTAATTTAGGTTAAAGCACCATGGGTCAAGCATTTCGTGTTGGATGATTACAAAGGAAATTACTTAATTCCGAAGTATATACACACAAAATTGGCACTTAAAAAAAAAAATTTAACTAATTATAATTTTTTTTTTATTTATAATCCTTTATTTAAATTATAGTATCGATTCAGTTATTCTTGGCGGAACAAGTAATTATGGAAATTATAATTTAACCGCTGAAAGCAAAGATGCTCATAAGATATGGCAAGGATGTTGCCAATTACTTCCCAGCATTAAAGTACAACAACATAAAGAATTAATTATGATGTACTTAATAAATGAATTTAATTATTTTTTATTTTTCAAAAAGAGTTCCAAAGTACTAAGTCATCACGTTGGATTGCGCCCCGGTAGACACTGCGTTCGACTTGAAAGAGAAACACTATATAAATCAACTTCTGATAAAATGGAGGTAATAAAAGAAAAAAAAAAACTACTAAATTTATCTAAATTAGTAAACAAAATCACTTTTATTTCCTTTCGATACTTGTTATAATAGGTCATTCACAATTATGGGCACGGTGGTTGTGGTATATCTCTAGCATGGGGATGCGCCTCTGAAGTAGTAACGCAACTAAATGAATTTTTAAGAAGTGGACATTCAGATCCATCTGCTTCGAAATTATAAAAATATATATTCAATTTCTTAATAACTATTACAAATTGATATTCAAAAATCAAATATTACATTTTGTTTGTGCATTATTAAAATACTTGAATAAAATAAATTTTGCATCTTCAATATTCTTCACTTGCCAGTGCCTTTAACGGTTTTAGTCATCCCTCCATCAACTGGCAGAGCTACACCATTAATATGTGTAGCAGCATCGGAAGCAATGAACAGAACAGCATTGACAACATCAAGAATCTCAGCATTTTTCTTCATAGGATTTGCCTTCTTCAATACTGGACCATGAGCATCTCCATAACCAGCTCTCTGATGCCATGATGGGTTCTCCACATACCCAGGATTAACAGTATTGACTCGGACCAGATTTTCACCCAACTCCAAAGCCAGGCACTCGGTAATCATCATAATGGCCCATTTTGAGGTGCTGTAACCAACTGCTTTTGGAAACTAAAAGAAAAAAAAAAAAATAAAAAAAAAAAAATAAAAAAAAATAAAAAAAAAAATAAAAAAAAATACTTACCGCTTTCATGCCAATTCCAGATGAAATATTGACAATATTTCCCTTAGTTTTTGCTAAATGAGGCGCACATAAGGAAGAAAGTAGCAGCGGTGCTCTAACATTAACTGCCATTTGCTCATCGAACTTTTTCATTAATTCTGGATCATCGATGGGACTGATATGCATAACGCCCGCATTATTAACGAGGATATCCAATTGACCGTATGCTTTGATGACAGTATCAATAAGTCGTTTACAGTCTTCGTCTTTCGAGACATCTGCCTTAACTTTAAGTGGTGGAAATTTGTTGGGAGATGCCGCTTGGCATTTGATAGCGATTTCTTCTATAGTTGCATCGTTTCTTCCCTGGATCACGACCTTGGCGCCGAGTCGGGCAAAAGCAATGGACATTTCCGCACCCATGCCTGAGTTTGAACCGGTTACCAATACGCATTTGTTTTTGAAGCTGATGTTTCCGATTTCCATTTTGATGTTTGTTTTGTGAGTTCTAAACGGCAAATGGTTATAAATGTCTCTTAAGCTTGTTCAGCAAAGCATTTTATGGCGTTAGGAAAGTGAATTTTGCAAGGAAAATAATTTGCTTGTCCTTTTCAGATGGTCACGCCTACTGATATGTAGGTCAAGGAAATGGTTGTCTTTTTTTTTACATCTTTTCACCTGTATAGGGAAATAATTTTCTTGTATTTGGTAATTTTTTATTCGAAATTCAAATAATTATTTTGGATGAATGACTTTCTTTTGTTCGTTTTTGTAGTAATAAATTAGTTTAATTATTTTAAATTATGTTTAATTAGTAGACCAATTATAATAAAAGAAAGTTACCAACTTTTGTCTAATTCTATAAATTATTAAAGAGTCCGAGAACAAAAAACAAGAAAACTCCAAAATTCTAAAACAAAAAATACCCGGCAATGGTTAACCCTCAGACGTCTAACAATTTAGGACAACGCAAAGACCTATTAGGGGGGCCAATTGACCCAGTTTTGTATATTCTGTGTTGAAGCGCTTTAGTGCTTTGACCATGATTACCATTGTTTCACCAACTGACATTAGGTGTCACTGACTGTACAAATCTGGTCAAAATCTGATCATTTGAATAGCATGCTATGTACGTTTAATCATCTATTTATTACAATTCTATGTATATTAACTTAATTTTGGTTTTAATAAAAATTGGTTTCACGGAAGCGCTGGCCGCATGAAAATCTTTGCATTTTGCCCACCCACAGTAAATTTAGATTGCAGCTACTGCAACTACTGCAAGTAACTCAGCAACTAATTGTCTAAAATTAAAGGAACGAATTTCAGAAACACCTTTACCAATATTCAGATAAACAAAAAAGAAACTAGAACCTAGTGCAATAATGTCAATGCGAGGTTTAGGTCAGCGGATTAGGTTGATCCACTATCCTCATCCGGAAGGGAAAGCAAGTAGTGAAGTGAAACTTCCTAAAAACAATAATTGTTTCGCAAAATTTAAAACTGCTGGTGGAAGGCATGAAGTGTGAAATACGGTATTGTGGATATTCGGAAATGATAATGTTGAAACCGACTGCAGCCAAAACATGAGAAGTAGAAGTCACGTTTTTGCAATGGGTACCATAGTACAATATTGATCCGATCGATCGATATGCTAGAAATTAAGGAGATAACTGAAATTAGATGAAATATTGAATTTGCGACTGAAACCTAGGTAAATTATCACTGTTGCAAATTTGACACGAGAAAGAGACAAAATACGTACTACTTGAATTTTATTCCTGTAGTATACAATGCAAAGAAAATGTACTCTAATCTGACAATAAATGTATCAATGTTTTTAAAATAATTCTTCAAATTAGTACCAAAAAGGAGTCTACTGGTATCATTGGTTTTCACTTCAACAATCGGTCTGTTAATATTATTCGACGCCCTAGGAGATTTGAAAAAATTTGAACTAAGAATCGGGCGATTTAATTCATCATCTAATATGCTAGTTGACGTGTTAATTTGAATGGGCCATTTAAGGTTTGCATCATTTGGACCTTTCATTATTTGAAGATGAATAGCGAAATTCACTTCTTCTTGCGAAAACCGACTGAAACGTAACTGAAATCGCATTCTATAACCAAATTGCGAGGTATAAAAAGAATCAGAATTTACAATATCAATATACGTAGAATCTGGATTCGTTCTTATGTATTCTCTTGCATTCGTTTTGAACTGTTCAAACTTCTTAACTAGCCAGATGTATGTAAATGGTGAAACCGAATAAGGAGAGTCTGTTTTCAAATTCACGTCTTTGTTATCTAGTTTCATTCTCAGTTCGTTATAATTGATTTCCATTTTGTCTAGATGATAGAAAAATGAAAATGAATGAATAAAATTATTGGAAATTCTCCAATTAGGACTCGGCTCTCATTAATTGTTCAGGCTATGATAATTGGAGACCAGGCAGATAGGTGACCAGCTGGACAAGCGGTTAATTATTTTCAAACTTTCAAATGTGCTTTGATGTAAAAATACTGCTGTATTTGGTGTTTGGTGTAAAAATACTGCTATATTTGGTGTTTAGTGTGAAAATACTGCTGTATTTGGTGTTTAGTGTAAAAATACTGCTGTATTTGGTGTTTAGTGTAAAAATACTGCTGTATTTGGTGTTGTGTGTGCTGTATTTGGTGTTGTGTGTGCTGTATTTGATGTTTTGTCTGCTGTATTTGGTGTTGTGTGCTGTATTTGGTGTTTTGTGTGCTGTATTTGGTGTTTTGAGTACTGTATTTGGTGTTTTGTGTGCTGTATTTGGTGTTTTGTGTGCTGTATTTGGTTTTTGTGTGCTGTATTTGGTTTTTTGTGTGCTGTATTAGGTGTTTGGTGTAAAAATACTGCTTTGTTTGGTGTTTGATGTAAAAATACTGCTGTATTTGGTGTAAAAATACTGCTGCATTTGATGTAAAAATACTGCTGCATTTGATGTAAAAATACTGCTGTATGTGATGTAAAAATACTGCTGCATTTGGTGTAAAAATACTGCTTTGTTTGGTGTTTGATGTAAAAATACTGCTGTATTTGGTGTAAAAATACTGCTGCATTTGATGTAAAAATACTGCTGCATTTGATGTAAAATACTGCTGTATTTGATGTAAAAATACTGCTGCATTTGGTGTAAAAATACTGCTGTATTTGGTGTAAAAATACTGCTATATTTGGTGTAAAAATACTGCTGTATTTAGTGTAAAAATACTGCTGTATTTAGTGTAAAAATACTTGGTGCAAGTATACTGCTTTTTACATGCCTTTTATTATTTTGCTTTAAAATTAACACTGTACTTGTACATTTAGAAGCAGAAAGAATGAGTAAAAGTGCACAGAAATAAAGTGAGGGCTAAAGAATTCATTTCTAGTTTGGGCATTGAAGCCTTTCTTGTCCGTTTCTGTTTACTATTTTTATTTTTATTAATTTACCTGTATGAATTTTTAAGCTTTCCTCCAGTTTTTGCATTTGTTTTGAAAGCCGATCCAACATTTCCATAACTGAACCTAAAGTAAACAAGTAATTAACATTAGTTCCCCAATTAGTAAAATAAAACTGTACAAAATTTCCACTATCTCTCTATCTCACCATCTGCGTGCTGGTGTATAATACAGTGAGATTTCCCAGAATGCCAATAAAACCACACTTTTTATTATAAAAGGTTTTTTTTACTTATATGAAGCGCTTATAGCGGGCCACTCTTATAGAAATGATGTGCAGTTTTCTGCAACTAAAAGTGGCAGATGCAGCAATTTCATAATTTATCTGCAAATGATTTTATGCATACAAAAGCAGAAATTTGCATCAAGTAAATATTGCGCAGACAAATTTTATAAGTCTTCGTATGCAAATATTTAATCACTGCAACTGTAGATCCAACCGTTATGCGCATGTTCTCAGTAAAATTATGAAATGTTTTGCAACAAATTGTCTCCAAACGCTGCAAAAAGCTGCAAGTCCATTTTCATAATTCAGTTTCAAAGTTTATTGAGACCTACTGTAATCAGGAATTGTTGCGGAGTCACACGATCCATCATCTACATTTGCAGCAATTTCAAATTTTTTGGATTTTGGTCTCGTGCAGCCGCGATGAATATTCCGTCTGTAAAACATATAATAGGTAATTTTATCACTCAATAAAAAAATAAAAAAATTCACAATAATTTACTTGTAATAATCTCGAATAGCATCATTAGTCATTAGTCTCTCACTTTCATCAGCATTGAACTCTCAACTCTTGGAAATTTTGAAGAAGTCACCAAACTGGACAACAAATCGCCTGACTTATCAACGGCTACTATAAATTCAGCTTTTGCTCCTTTTTCCCAATTAAGTGCCCCCAAAAAACGAATTTATTTTCTTATCTACTATAGCATCATTATATTCGATCAGCAGTTTAGAGTCCAGATCTTGTTTCTCTTCCCAAGGAAAGCCAATATCGAGAAGAACCAATTTCGACGCTGATAATATTTTGCTTCTATTACCGTCATGTGCTCTTAAAAACTCATCTTTTACATAATCATCCTTGACAATAACTGCTCCGAAATCAACAATCTTTGTATAATGTGAACCGAAATCGCTTACAATCTTTTCAGTGAGGATCATGGCTTCTTCAGGTTTGTCTTGAACTAGTGCTGTCATCACATGCATAAATCTTCTTTTTACAGATTCATCCAGAGTGTCATTCACGGTTGTCTGAACTCGATAAACCACTTGTCTCATTTCACTTCTACAAGTAAAAGCTTCGTTTTTGACTTGAAGACTTTTTCATTTCTTGATAGCCATCCGAAAATGAATAATAGAGCGGTAAAAATTGCTTCGGCCAGACGTTAGTTGGCATTTTGAAACCGGCACTCCTAGGTGCAGTGTAAGCTGACCAACGTTCAAAAATGTGTGCTTTGATGTTGATCTCATGCGAACTTAAAGCAACGACGTCCGTGTGGTCTGGAATTAGTGGTTTCCCATCAAGTGTTGTTTTACATTGATCATAGGTTACCTGCAATAACTGTTTTGTATCTTTGTCGTTTAGTGCATCCCATCCTATACCGGGTAAAATTTTCAACTTGAGAACATGTGGGCAAGATTTGAACTTTGCATAACTGATGATTGAAATGAGAAAAATGATGCCGAAATGAGAAAAATGATGCCGAAATGTAAGTTTCTTGCTGAAAACATATTGAACAAGCAGAAAATGAAGAATGAAGAAAGCTTTTGTGTACGAGTAATTAGTGTAAACATATATCCAACAAAATTAAATTAATATCCTGTAATAATATACCGGTTTTGATAAAATATAAATATAAATTTTTCTTGGTAAATTACTTATCTAAAGTGTAAGAAATATCACTTGACCTTCCTTTTAAGGTTACATGTTTTAAGTATACGAGTTGTTTTTGGTTCAATGCCAAGTGAAGTTTGATTCCGCATATATTTTTCTGCTTCAATATTTTTTTTATTTTTCATATATAAATGCAGTGAAATGCATTACATCATGAGAGGAGCCATCATAAAAAAAAAAGTTATATTTTAGAGTAAACCAAATTTTTTTTTATAGTAGTGACTTGATCTTTTCTCATAATTTTTATAAGAAAATGTCCTTTAAGTCCAGGGCTAAAAATCGGCCCACTTGACTTTTTTGGGCCCAAAATTATGTGTTAATGGCACATTAATGACTTCATTCGTGGTATTGCACACAATTTGTGAATAATAAATAATTTAAATAATATAAAATATATAATAAAACTTCCTTAACTTAATTTCATTTTTTTATTTTTTTTATCTTTGTTTATTTCTTTTTAATTTTTTTTATCTTTTTTTCATCTTTTATTTTCATTAATTTTTCGTCGCCGTTTGTCCGAAAACCATTTGTCCAAAATTTTTCGGACAAATGACCATTCGGACAAACGGCATCAAACAAATGGTGTCGGACAAACGTTTGTCGGACAAGCCCTTTAGTTTTGTCAGCAAATTGAGGAACAACTTTAAATGTTGCATCCGTATGAAATTCCTTGCATGATTGTAATTCAGAGCATAATTTTCGATTTAAAAATATAGAAGTTAAAAATATGAGCCGTCGGATGCTATCAATGTGGTGTCATATATATATATGACAGCCTGTCTTATATATATGACAGCCTGTCATTTTCGTGTTCATGATGCTTCTGGGATTGAAAGAAGGAGTAGGAGGAGCTTAGATCATCGAGTTTTGGGACATCCTTCCGACATGCACGACTTAAAATTGAGGTCAATGATTTGTACGGTCGCTGAAGTGCCGCATGGGTACTTGATACAGAGCTTGTCATACTCTGGTTTCTTCGGTGCTGCCGGGTTCAATCGTCTACAATTCACCACGAGTTCGTATGTAAACAATTTGAGATCAACATCAAATGCACTACTTCCATGTCCATGATCAGAAGAAGGTGTAAACTCATTACTAATCAAATCAAGGCATCAGCGTCCGCGACAATGTGGAATTATGCACCGTATGTGCATTTTGTTTTCATTAATCTTCTCTTGCCGATAAATAAACTGATTGGCATCATACCACTGGCAAGAATCAATCTTAGAATATCCGGGAAGTTTTGTTATCTGCATTGTTGGCTCGAAATGATATATAATAATAATGCTGTTGATAATAATATAAAATGTCATTGTTGATCCGCAGGCATCGCGGAATTGGCTGATTAGGGTCCGCGGATTGTAACGTTTAGGGATCTGCGGAATAGGCACCGCGGATTAGGGATACGTAAGTTTAAATCATTTAATTTTAAGATCCGCGGATTAGGGATCCGTGGATTTAAATTACGTAAGTTTAAATTATTTAATTTTAAGATCCGCGGATTAGGGATATGTTTTCATTTTATTTTTATTAAATTTAATTATTTTCCGCGGATTAGGAACAAAAAATTAATTTTTCTGCATCCGCGGATTAGGGATCCGCGGAATAGGGATCCGCGGAATAGGGATCCGCGGAATAGGGATCCGCGGAATAGGGATCCGCGGAATAGGGATCCGCGGAATAGGGATCCGCGGAATAGGTTAGACCCGATAAATACTAGTTTTGTGACTGACTAAAAATAAGTTTCATCTTCAGAAACAGATATCAGAGATCCGGAACTTCCAAAAGTGCTCAGTACCCCAAATTTATTGGTAAATTGTTAATTCAACTTAATAATTCTTACTATTTTTCGTCGAGCTGGTTAAATGTCAGCAGTTGTAGATGTTTCTGCCCCTTCAATTCGATATACATAATTAGCAGGAAAAATCCCGCGTGTTCCATTTGCTAGAATTCCCTCCGACCAGTTGCTATTAATTTCTTTACCAACACTTATTACGTCACCTGGTTTTAGATTTAATTCACTTTCATTTTGAGCTTTATAGGAATAAAGTGACACCACCTGCAAAACCCAAACAAATTAACCACGTATAATTCAATAATAAAAAAACTTATTAATTTTACTTTAAATTGAGTTGATGACTTAGAACT